>PVJO010002418.1:0-144312 GCA_004026905.1 Hystrix cristata
TTATATCTTTAATCATTGTTTCCTTTGCCGTAAGCTTTTTAGTTTGATATAATCCCATTTTCCTATTTTTGCTTCTGTTTCCTTTGTTTTAGGGATCTTATCCAAAAGTTCCTTGTTCATTCCAATGTCCTCAAGTGTTTCCCCTGTTTCTTTCAGTAGGCTTAGATCTTACATGTAAGTTTTTAATCCATTATGAGTTGATTTTTGCTATTACTGAGAGCTAAGTGTCTGGTGTTAGGTAAAAGAATTTTTGTGATCTAGAAGATAATCATAAATGTTATTCCTTTCTAGGAAATAGGTTTTAGTTAGCAAATAGAACAGATTATTTAGAAATAGTAAACAATATTGTCCTATCCAGTACAGTGTTATTTATCATTCTCTGAAACCAATACATTTAGAAAAATCTCTCAAGGATAGTAAAATTGGTGGTACTATTCTTCTTGGATCTCAGTGTATAGGAATGTAGTCATGCCTGTGTTGATGGAGGCAGGTGAATGAACTGCCAAATTAGTTTTTGTAGTTTATTATTTTATTCCAGGCTGTGGGATTTAAAATGGTCTCTAGCCACTAATTCAAATTGTGAAAGCATTTCAGGCAGGTTTTTACAGAGAGGACATCACACATTTTTAGTTTGCCCTTAGTAGAATTACTTACTCTCTACTCTTTTTCCAAGTATCTGTTTGCTTTTTTCAATACTTAAAGTAGGACTAAGTAGTATCCCACAATTATGGAGGAATTCCGGAGTAAGGGGGCGTAAGGTTCTAAATGCATATACTTAAGATTTATTCCCTTGTATGTTACATGACATTTTCTAACATGTGGTCTTGCAACCAGTTTGATCATTTTTTGGAATTGCTTTAGGTACGTACACTAGTTCTATACACCGCCTTTCTCTCCTAAATAAACTTTCTTTGTTATTTTGGTTTTTTGGTTTTTATTTTGTTTTTGGACCAGGATCTCACAGTGATCTTCCTGCTTCAGCCTTCCCCCCACCATGCCCAGCCAATATAAACTATTCTAAAACATCAAGAATACTGTATTTGAATTAATATGATATTTATTTTTTTAAGTATTGATTTTTCTTAGTGGAATACTATTTCTGTCCAAGGAAATCACCTCCTTTATTTCAGATGGTTATTTCTCATTGCTTTCTATATAATTAAAGACAATGGAGTGATGGCATCCATGAAGTTACGTCTACTCCCAGTTAGGCTGGGAGCAATATAACAGCAACAGGAATAATAATAGCATTCTTGTACATTTAATACAGATTAATTGCCAGGTGCGTTGTCTAAATGCCTTCTCATCCAGGTCAATAAGGAAATCTCTTAGTATTTTCCCCTTTTACTTTGGTAATCTCAAGTTTCTTCTCTGCTTATATTAGGGTGTAAAGATGTCTAAATTCTCAATTAGGCAAAAATAAGATTAGATGATAAATCAAAATTTAAGGCAGTATGGAATTGTGTTTTATTATTTGAGGAAGAGTAGCTTTTTATTGTTTATTTTTGTCTACTTCGTGAAAATAATTATGAATCTTTTTGGTCCAAGGAACTAAAACTGCACAGTTTTTAATACCAGCACAAGGTCTCTGTCTTTCTTAAACAAGGAGTTTTGTTACATTTAAAGTTCCACATATAAGCCAGATTGCTTACTTTCCTCCTGTATATCTGTGTCCTAAAGCCCTCAGTAGAAAATGGTTTAAAAAATTGTTTTCTTGTCTAGATTGTAAGTAAAATCGCTTGTCATACATGAGTTGCAAAATGCAGACCTTCATTCTGAAGCTGCCTGTTTCTCATTTGGATCTGACATATTAAAAAGCATATAATTAATGGTTGACATTAGTAATTAACATTAACTTTATGGTGCTTAATATGCCATCATTCATCCATCAAATAACCAGAAATGCATTATGTCTTGACATAAAGGTTTTAATTATATAAAATGGTCCTTCAGTTTTCATATGATATAAATGAAAAAGCCAAAAATGTATTTTAAAAGATTTCTGGAAGTATTGCTTGGGTGTTAGCTATATTTTTATTTCTTTTCAGGAGTGTTCATCAACAATTGTGTCAGGAGCTTCAAAGGGAGAATGTAGACCTAATTGTGCAGTCTTCATTACTGGCTAAAGAGCGCCACCTTGCTGCAATTGCCTGTGCACTATGGAGACATTTCTTTTCATTTTTGAAGAGTCAGAGAATGGCAGAGATTGTGCCTCTCTCACAGCTTGCAGATGCAGCTACAGGTCAGTATTAATTGTTAATCTGTTAATTCCTTTTTCTTTCTGCAAAATGTTTGTCAGTATTTTCCCCTATTTGCTTGGTTAAAAAAAAAAAAAACACTTCTTTATAGCAGCATAATAAACATTTTGACAGCCAGAAAGATAAAATGAATTACATATTATTTGAAAAGTAATTGTGGCATTTGATTATGTCTAATTCAAGTAGTTTATTTTCAAGTTTCACAAGCACATATCTAGGTATAAATTAATTTTAGCATCAAGAGGCTGAGACCAGAATGGCATTGAAGAACGCTTTTGTTCTTATTTCTACTAGATTCTTGTTTGGTATTATTTTTACTTAATTTGATTATTGCCCTAAGGTCACATACTTAGGATTTGGAGAATGCTGAATCATGTGAAATTATAGGCAGAGTTTTGAATACATGTGCTTATATGCAGTTTTCTGAGAAGACGTTATCTTTCTCAAAGGAGTATTTTGCCCAAAATATGTTAAGAAGTAGTAAAATACATAGAGATCAGTATGGTTATTGAATGTGTTGAAGAAAAGATTAACGATGTTTTATGTATTTTAAAAACCTAATATCTAAGCAAATATTCATCTTAGCCTTGTATGAATGAAGAAAGCTAAGCTAAAAGCAAGTACATACTGTAAAAGACTAAATAATATAAACGTGAGCAAATCTAGAATTCTGGTAGCACTTCATAATTCCAAGACTTTACAATGACAGCTTGAAGTATTGTGACAGGGCAATGGTTTCTAACTACTATAATATCTGTGAAAGTAAGTATTGATATTCAATCAGTTGAAGGAAAACAATCATTAGCGGCCAGTATGACTTATCTCTCTTATATTCATCATCATCTGCCAGTCAACAACAAAAATATTGCATCAGTTTACAAAGCAAAATGCATGGGTTTTGGGGTGATTTGTAATAGAGTGGATAGTTTAGGAGAGAATGATTTCTTTTATTTAAAATGAGGCACCAAATATCTACTTCTTTAGGGCTTAGGGATATACCAATGAATTACACAGAACAAGACTACCTGTCGTTACGAATATTATAGTTCAGTGGGGGAGGGGACCAAAAATAAATAAATTTTCAATGTATAATATGTTAATAATGATAATTCTATGGAAGGATGTCTTAGTTACTTTTCTCTCGTTGCTGGGACAAGATACCAAACACCTAAAGTTAGGGGAAGAAAGGTTTATTTGGCTCACAGTTTGTAGAGGTTTCAGTCCACAATCATCTGGGTCTGAGGCAGGGTGGCATGGCAGACAGGCAGAAGTCAGCAAGGTAAGCAGGGGATGCAAGCAAGAGGACTAACCAGCTTCTTCCTGTATCTTATATCTTATCCAGGCTACCTGGCTTCAGGGTGGGCAGTACTCCCAGCCTTAATCCTAATACCCTTAATCCTAGTGTCACATCCTGGATCCCAGCAGAACCATGCCAAACCAATAAGTGAACTAATTTAGTAATCACACACTCTAGATCCAACTACCTCTTACCACATGAGGCTTTGAGGGGACATTTAGACACAAACCATAACAAAAGACATGAAAGTACGGAGGAGGAGGAGGATAATGAAGGCGGAAGGCAGGTTGTAATTTTAACTACAGTGGTCAGGAAGGCCCAAGTAAATAGCATTGTTAACAAAGATCTGAAAGAGGTGAGAGGTCTGCTGGCAGAACTCCAGAGTCAAGAACATGTCTGGTGTGTTTGAAAAACTATAAGGAAGCAGTAATGGCTCATAAAAGAGGCAAGAGAAGAGAATAAAAAGAGGCAAGAGAAGTCAGAGATGTGACTAAGAGTTAATGTAGCACTAGTCTGTGTCTTATCTTGTAATTGAACGTAAGACTTTTGCTTTGAAAGTAGACACTGTTGCTAAGTTTTGAACAAAGAAATGATATGACCCTTCTGACTAGCAAGTTACAATGGACAAGAGAGGCAAAGTGAGAAGTAGTGTGCCCATAAGGAAGTATTGCAACAACCCAGAAATGAACATCTTGGGCTAAAGTGGTTGTAGTAGAGATGATGAGTAGTCAAGTTTTCTCGTCTAATAATAGAGAAAATTATTTTGAAGGTAGAGCTGACAATTTGCCAAGTGGATAAGGTAAAGATAAAGTAGTTAATGAAAGGAGTTAAGGGTAACTAGCTATTTGAGATAGAGATTTAAGATTTTTTATTTTGTGTTCTTTTTAGATGTCTGTTTTAATCCCAATATATTAAGCAGGAACCTGAATAGTAAGTCTAAGGTTCAGAGAAGCGGTCTAAGTTGGAGAAATATATTGAGAAACTACTGTTAATATAAGAATGGGTGAAAAGAGAGGCTTGAGGACTGGGCTGTCCTGTATTTCTGTGTTGAGATTTGTACAATATGGAGAGACAAGAGAGAAGTGTAGGGTAAAGAGAGGAAAAGAAAACAACAAGCAGAAATCAGGAAAAGAAGATGATTAACAATTCAGATGCTACTTTTGGCTCAAGTAAGATGAGGCCTGAGAATTAGTCATTGGATTTAACAAGACAAACCTCACTGATGACCTTGAAGAATATTTTTTCAGTAGTAGAGAATTAATGGACTGATGGAAGATGATTCAAGAGAAAATGTGAAAAAGAAGAATTGTAGACAACAAATGTTAATAAATCTTTTTAAATATCACTGTTTAAGAAAAATAGGGATATGAGCTAGAGAAGCAAGTAGAGTCAAAGGGACGTGTTTGTTTTTATTTTAAATGAGGGACATTTCAGCGTATTTGTGATGGCTAATGAAAATGTTCCATGGTGAAAGAAAATTTGGTGATACGAGAAAGTCACTTCTGCTTTAGTGCCCAGAGAAAATTGGATGCCGTAGAGGACTTGCCCTCAAATTATTTGTAGTAGCAGAAGAGACAGCTGAGTAAATGGGCCAAAGGCATCTGGGTAAATGTGATTGTAGCTTGTGGTAGTTTCTGTTCTTTTCATTTCTTTGCAAAGTAGTGGAGCTGAGGGTGTAGCCCAGTGGTCGAGGAGGAGTTTAGCATGCAGAAGATCCCAGATTCAATCACCAGTATACCGGGATGAGGGGGGGTTATAAAGTAATGTCTAAGGCCATTAACTGAAAGCAAGGAAGGAGGATGGTTTGCCAGATGTTGATGAAGAAGAAATTATGCAGTAGTCCCCCTGGAGAATAAAAGATTGAATGGACTAGGGGAATATAGTAGGAATGCTGGCCAGTTGTAATGGCCTACTTGAGGTTTGTAGTCATACATTTGACTAGTCAGCATTTTTGTTCTCCATTATTTGTGCAGATGCAAGTACATGTGGGGAGAAGGCCAAACATTAGAATTAAATAGGTGAAAGTACAGTGAATCATGAAAGGAGAAAGGGAATTGGTGGGGTACACAATAAGTACAGTAATGGACCATGCCTAAAGAGGGGCAGGAAGGCATGAGGGCACGGGCACGGAAGCATAATGAAAAATTTGTAGAATCTATAGATTGTAGGTCCTGATGAAATCAAAGACTTGCTGGAGTAGGGGCTTTAGAGGAGAAGAGTTGGAAAGCAAATTTGTTATCAAAAGTAGGTACTTAAAAGTCAAAGTATAGAGGGATTGTAATTATTAGTCATGCCAGGATTGCTGGGTATCACTATCATGGTGAATGACTAAAGTAGAATGGAAAGATAGATTCATTGGAGAAGAGGAGTTCTAAGAAATCTAGAAGCCAGGCTACTAGAAGTCACAAAGGATTATGACAGGATTGCTCTTAGAATAGCAGTGAGCTCAATCTATAAGGAATGAGGGAAAAGGTGGAGTAGGAAACTAAGTGAATGCAACAAGAAGAGTTCATTGATGGTATAATCTAATGATATATGCGAGACTCAAATCTAGAAGTTTTAGTGGGAGAAGGAAGAATGATCTAGAAGCACCAATCTGTATGTCAAGTGGTGTGACAGAGGGGAGAATACAGTCACCATTTGAGAGAGCCGCATAGGAGGCAATACTTCATAACGGTTGATTGAGAAGCCTAAATTAATACAGTACGTATTGAGTTATTGGGTTCCTGGGAAATCACAAAATAATATATTGTTTAGCACAGTTAACTAAAGAATTCTAGTTCCTAAACTATGCGGAAGTGAGATGTCATTGATTGTAGGAGATCATTATTTAATGGCAAATGTCCAGTGCCTAAGGTGAAAGTATATTTCTCAACTATAGTAGGTAGAAACTAAATTAGCTTAATTGGAGAAGGGCAAATGCTGGAAATATTTTTTAAATGGTCTTCGAATGATGGCAGCACATCAGCAGAAACCTCAGGCTTGATTTGAAGGAGCCATTATAGATACATAATGATAATACTGAGATAGATGCTTCTAGACCATTTCTTGGAAAACAAGATGATGTTAACGGAAATTTCTTAGGACAACATGAATTTAGTTCAGTTTTAACTTTCTATATTTCTAAACATGACATTTTGTTATTTGATATTCTTATCACTATTGATATAATTTTGGGGAGAGCATTTTGAATTTTTTTTCCTACCTTGGTTTTCTCTCGTTTTCAATCTAGATTTCACTTTGCTAGCAGTGGACATGCCAAGCACAGCCCCTTCAGATCTTCAGCCTCAACCAGTTATATCAATAATTCAGCTTTTTGGTTGGGATGATATCATTTGGCCCCAAGTTGTAGCAAGATACTTAAGTCATTTACTACAAAATAGGTATGTGCGTTTTGTGCCTTTATTTCTTTTGTGTGTGTGTGTGTGTGTGTGTGTGTGTGTGTGTGTGTGCGCGCGCGCGCCTTTATTTCAGACCTACTCATTAATAATGTAAGGCCTGATAGATCAGAACCCTGGGAAGGTTAAGAATTTTTGTAAATGAAAACTGATCATTACCATATATACTCTCATTTTGGCAGTTTTTTTGCTTTCAGATGTATCTTTTGGCTGTGGTAATCATAGGAAAGCTAACTTAGGTGTAGTGACTTTCTTTTGCTAGTTAATGTTGCTGTTTAAGCCCTAAAACTACATTTACACACTTCTGTTAGTATCATCCTAAGGTGATCTTGCTGTATTCGCTGTTGTGAAAGGCACAATATACTGTCATACCTTGGTACTCTACTGCTTTGAAACTACTCAGATTTGGTATCTGACACATTTTGACATGAAAATTTTGTCCCAGTACTCATGCTTGTTTGGTATTCCACACATAAGTAGAACTTGTCCATGCTGGTAGACTTGTAACTCGCTACCCTTCCCAGCCAAAACAATTTGGTACTCATTGTCTTTGGTTCTTGTTGCACAGCCCAGAACCAACCATGGTACAGCTATAGTTAAAGTTATAATAGAAATGATGTAGAGTGATCAGGAGTATTTGAATAACAATGTCAAAATGAGGGGAAATAAAATAAATATACAGGCCTAAGAGGACAATGTAATTCTTACCTAAGCCGCCTGTCAGTGAAAATGGAGAAGAAGTTGATGAGGTAATTCTTTTTCTAAGAAAGTTCATTAACCAAAGTCATTAAGTATGTACTATCTTGTTAGACTTTTAGTTATAAAGTAAGGGAATTAAACTTCAGTTAAATTCCTTTTTCCATATTTAATCATATTCTTTAACCTTTCCCCTGGCCTAAGCCTATAAGTATGCCATTAGTGGAAGAAGAAAGGTTAAAAATTAGAATATTACAAAAGAAAACAAGAATATTTTAAGTTCTTTTTTGTATAAATCTATAGTGTTCATTTCAGCAGTACATATCTATATTAATGTATTCTTCTTAAAATTGTAAAGCCAAGAAGGGTATGTGAGAGATGTTAGAATTTGTTTCTTAAT
Source organism: Hystrix cristata (assembly GCA_004026905.1). NCBI lineage: Eukaryota > Metazoa > Chordata > Mammalia > Rodentia > Hystricidae > Hystrix > Hystrix cristata. Next base: position 8,050 of record PVJO010002418.1, read on the forward strand.
CTCTTAGCCAACAAATACATTGCCATTTTAGTTTTTGTTTTAATACTCTTCAACTTGATTTTACAGCACATTATGTGAAGCACTTTCTCATTCAGGCTATGTATCATTTCAATCCTTAACCATAAGATCATGGATACGTTGTATTTTGCAAATGTATATAAAAAACCTCTCTGAGCCTGACAATTTGTTCACTGATACGAATCCTGAACAGGCAGTTGGTAAGTAAGTAGTACCTACTGTTTTTGGTCAGAGAATGGGAAGGTGGTAATCAATTGAAAGATTTTTGCTTTCTAAATTATTTATTACATAAATTAAAGAAATATACAAATATATTTATAATTATTTATAATTAAGTATGAATATAAGTAGAAATTTATTTCCTTTTATACCCTGTATCTTTTTCTTCATATGTTATTGTTACTACATATGACAAATTTCCTTTCTATAAAGATAAAAGAACTTGTTCCCTTAGAAGCCAAAAGAAAAACTTGCTCCTTGGGTGACAAGTGATTTTTTTTTTTTTTTAATACTGAAGAAACCAATTGTGCAAAAAAGTGGAAATCTAAATAAGCAAATATCATAATGTGAACACCCTAAAAAGAAAATATCCAATTATGAATCATTTTCTCCCGTTTTATTGGATATTTTGATTTCTTTACTATTCGTCATTGAGTGATACTGTTTTTTTTACAGCTCTGTCTTCTGGAGGACGTGCCTTTTCTTAGCCATTTATTAATTTCACAAAGTCAGGCCTGAAAAAATGCTGTGAATTTTCTCTTTTGCTTATTGCATCAGTTGGTTTTATATGAATAACTTTTAGAGCCACAATATTTATAAGTGAGAACAACTTCAGTCTTTAATTTTGTGGCAATTCGAATTTTAAAGGAAAGCATAACATAAATGAGGAATGCTGTATTCTTTGCTTATATGTATATACAGCATATATAAAATTTTGCATTCTATTATACAAGTTTATCTGAGACATAAATATTATTTTAACAGAAAAAGAGTACATGAAACAGTTGGCTGAACTGACAAGGTTAATATTTAAACTCTCAGAAGTAAAGAATATTTTCTCAAAGGCTGAAGTCGAATGTTTACCCGTCCCAGAAGATCCTAAAAAAGCACTTGTTCAGTTCCTCGAGGTATTTTTCATTTATTACTTGTCCAGATTAGTTTTACTTATTTTTGTTTTAAATTATTTTTGTTTTAAATTTTGTTATAAATTGTTTTAAATTGAATTATATTGTTGGTCCTCTGCTATTACGGAATTCTGAAAGAAGAAAAATGTGAATCTATTGTACAAAACACTGTTTTAACAACAGCAATAATATATATATAAAACAGCAATAAAATAATATATATTTTATTATAATGAAGAATAATAAAATTAAAGAATACTGCATAAAAGCTTTACCCGAGTTCAACCAAAACCATAAGTATATTGTATTACTGAAATTACTAGATAACAGTGTTCTTCAGATATATACTCAGGTGTTACAGGGTCCATGATAGTTCTGAGTATTACCATTCTATTGTATGCATGGTAATCATAAGTACCAACTACTGCATATATAGTATGATTTGGACTTAAAAATCTAATCCATTTGTTTTGTCTTTTCTCCATAATAAATAGTTCTAGTCCATTTCATTTTTAATTATTAATTTGAAAGGAATATATTTTGTGTATTATGGCTTGTGTCTGGATGTCCCCTCCAAAGCCTCATGCAGTCATAGGTGGGCTTTTTCAGAGGTGGCTGGATCTGGAATGTGTGATGCTGGAATTAAGGGTGTGTGATTACCAAATTGGTCCACTAATCAGTTTGGCATAGTTCTGGATCAAGGATGTGATGCTAGGATTAAGGGTGTCAGTGCTACCCACCGTAAGGTTCAGCAGCCTGATAAGATGTAAGGGACAGAGAGGCTGGTCACTCGCTTGCTTTGCTACCTTCTCCCCACCATGAACTGTTTCTCTTCTGCAATGCCTGTCTGCCATGCCACCCTGCCTTCAAGCCAGCCAATTATGGACTGAAACCTCTACAAACTGTGAGCTAAATAAACTTTTCCTAATTTAACTTTGGGTTTTGGGTACTTTGTCTCAGCAAGAGAAAAGTAACTAAGATGTTGTGTGATAGTTGTTTTCTAAGCCCAGTTGAGGTTCTTAATGGTTTTGGATTAGTGCCGTTTGTAAGGCATTCACAGTAAGATTTGGTTTATTTTTCTACAGAATGGTCTGTATTAGTTACATTGAAAATAAATACACATAATAATCTCTTTCCATAATTGTTAATTCTGCCGTTGGTTTTCATTAAATTTAAAGTACAATTATATAACAATTAGAAATATCCTATAAACCTTAACAGTATTTAATAACAGAATATGCGGGTATAAAATACACATTTCTGTTGAACACATTAATTGTTCACTGACTCTCAAGCCTCTCAATTAATCAAAGACTGTGTGCTAGAAGCTGTACTAGATCAGAAAAGGAGGTAGAAGTCAAAATGTCCATTGGTAGTTTTCAATGTCTCCCTAATTTAATCCAGCTCAAATTAAGTTTTTTTTATCACTAAATTGAAGTCCAATGCACTATCCATTGCACTGTGCAGCCGAATGTCTTTATGTCACTAAGCAGGTGATAGCTTTTTTTTTCTCCCTCTATAAATACTGGATAGCAGTGTCTGGGACTTCTTAGAGATTCAAAAAAACAAATATGATACAGAATTTTTACTTGTCAAAGAATATACTTCATACACTAAGATTGAAACAATAACACAGGCATTATGTGCTTGGTACCAATTTCAAAGCTGTGACCTGTAACAGAGAAAGGACATAAAGCACAAACAACAAAGCCCAAAGGTGCATGAAGTAACAGAGAATCTCAACTTAGCTTCTGAGAGGTTTTTCCCAGTGAAGTTACACAGAATGCACTTAATTCTTCCAACAAGAAATTGTGACAAGAGATGAAGAATTGTCCAGAGAAACTCATTAGCAACTCAGTGCCCACGGTTTTTATTTAGTGGAAGCTGATTACATACAACCCCCATTTGTCTTGCCCTTGCAGAGTTATAGAAGGAAAGCAGGTATTTAGCGTCAACTATATTGTTTACACAGACATTTTAGGTACGGTGAGCCATTCTTAGGGAATGATGAAAAGCCTCTCAAATCTAAAGCTCCCCAAATGCCAGCCAGTGGCTGGCCACACAAGCAGACCTTTTTAAGGATATCAGTGTTAGGTCCCGCTATATTAATGCTTTTCTACACAGAAATGATAATATCATGTAGTTGAGGTCAAAATCCTAAGATATACGTGCATTTAACCAAGCACAGATGTCCGTACTTGCAGTCCAGCTACTTGGGAGGATGAGGCAAGAGGATGACAAGTTTGAGGTCATCTGGAGTGATTCAGTGAGACCCTATCTCAAAATAAAACATTTTAGAAAAAAGCTAGGGATATAACTCAGTGCGAGATCCTAGGTTCAATCCTCAGTGCTTGACAAAAGAAAAAAGAAATAATGCACATCTTTTAGTCTGAGAAGGTTAAAACTAAACAAAGAGAAATTGATATGCTTAGGGTACTGATGTTCAAAAGTGTAGATCATAGATTCCTCGGAGTTACTGATACATTTTCAAGAGGTTCCATCAGCTCAAAACTATACCAACTTTTGCATAAATAGTACAGAAGCTGTAGTACAAATCAATAGTGTGACCTGAGGTTCTACTTGTATCTCTTATAATTTATACTTTTATGCTATCACAGGGGGGATAAACAGTTAAGAACATTATTACTGGGGCAGTAAAATTTTAATTTTATTAGACTTTGACCCTTGAGTACATGGCCATTTGGTAGTCTGTAAAAGACAGTGCAAAGTACACCTCCAGCACCTTGCTGCATTCCAAAGCATTGTGGTTGTCTAAATGAAAAGACTCAAGTGATTCTTTGAGTTGCAAGCTGAAGTGATTGCTTTTATCTTGAAAGAACAACTGACAAAATATGGTTACTCAGACTGGGGTGTATTGCAGACATTTTTTCAGAAATGAATGAAGGAAATAAACCTATCACTTCAAAGAGAATTGACAGTATCTGTTGCTAATAATAAAATTCGAGCTTTCAAGAAAATTAGAATTTTGGAAAACTTGTATTTCTCATTGTGAGCTCGAGAGCTTCCTGGTACTGAAAGACACTTCTGATGTGAATGGTGGTGGTATTAATGCATGTGATTTTTTTTTTCCAATACGGATAATGAAACATGTCAACATTGGGAAGCTGTGTAATTCAGTAAATCATAATTTTCCAATGACTGATAGAGGCTTTTTAAGAGGCATTCATGAGTAAAAGATTCACTCGAAGTGTAAGATGTTCCAAGCCCTTTGAGTGTAGCAGAGTATGAAATGTTCATTGACATTGGTTTCAGATTCCATGATTTAACTACAACTAGCCTCCAAGAAATATAACTTGTCAAGTTGTCGTATAATAACAGAGAAATAACAGTATTGAAAAATCTTTCAAAGTATTTTTTTTTCTAGCTGGAGCTGTAACTCAGAGTATTTTACTAGCATGTGCAAGGCCCTGGGTTCGATTCCTAGTACTGCTGAGACAGGGTGGGGGGGCACAGGTACAGACAGGCAGACAAGCCTGGCATTGGTGGCACACCCCTGTAGTCCCAGCTGCTCTGGAGACTGAGGCACACTTCTGGCCATATGTGTTTTTGAAACTAGATTTTCTTCATCTGTAACATATACGAAGTGTATGCAGAAGCAGATTTGAGACTCTAGCTTCTCCTGTTAAGCTGGACAAGATTCTTCTAGTATGGTATATATCAAAAGATATAACTTAATAATAAAAAGCTTATCAAGATCCTCATTTTTTCAGTGTATAAAAGGGAACTGAGATAAAGTTTGAGAACTTCTAATCAAAGGAAAAGAAGTTTAGAACACAAAAAGCAAACAGCTAAACGGAAAAGAAAGGATTAATCAAGTATAACTCTTGTTCTCATTTGTTCATATCTCAGTCACTTTGGTTCACTGAGTTCTTTTTTCTATATTCCACATTTTATTATCAATTTGGCAAGTTTTAATGTCACCACAGATAACTTATCTTAAACCCTTACTTCAGAGCTTCTCCAGTAGTTTTCAGTAGTCTTCACTTTTGTCCTACTTCACCCATTTCCATGACTAAACCCTGAATGATGGCACCACTTAAAGTGTCCGAAAGTTCTTTGGCTACCAGCACCTGTCCCTTCAGTTCATGAATGACCACATTATGACTTTCTACTCCCTTTTGTCCAAGTACAGCATCCTCTCAAGGTCACACTTGTTCCCCTCTCCTTAATTAGAACATCTGAAGCCTCATTTCAACTCCTGTGCCCATCCTAACAGTCTGCCATCTTTTGTCTTTTGGTCAGACCTACAAAAACCCTCAACCTTGGGTCAATGTAGCCGATTGCTTTCTGTCCTTGATCTTTCCTACTGTGAGCTGTAGGGGGAAACATTGCATAACTATATTGGTATATTTGTGCCATTCCTCATCCAGTTTAAGTTATTGAAGTCTATCCTGAGTTCCCCAAAATGATTTGAAAACTCTACCACTCTCCACAAAGTTTCTAACTCAGCTCTAGACAGCCTTCTTTTGTACCTTTTGTGACTTTTTAACTCTAGCTTATTTTCACCTTCCTGAGTTTATTTTCATATTTACTTCCCTTGCTCTTATTCCCTCTTCACTGTTCTCTTTCTGTTTCACCTCATATTTCTGTCTGCCACCTCTCCAGTTTGCCATCTACCCTCTGCCGCATCATTTTTTTTTACCACTGAGAAGGTTAAGCTAGCAGCTGATGGCTTATAAAGGAGATTGTGAGGGTGGAGGGACGTCTATTCATATCATAAAGTTTATACAGGTTTCACTCGTAAGAATTTGGTAACATTGCTTATAGGTTTTCCTTGTAGGAATTTTGGAATTTTGAAATCCAAGCCAGACTAGAAGTACGATGACCCAACCTGTTTCGAAGTCGTGATGTGATTTGATTACAAGCTTCTTGTAGTACACTTTCATGTTTCTTTTCAGTGTTACTTTGCTGAGTCAGACCCTGTATAAATAATTAGTGGTGAATTGATTTTTTTATTCTTCCTTTAACCTTTTTTTTAATTATAAAAGACGAGACTTAATTCTTTTCACTAGAATTTTAATTGCTCTGAGCCCTTATTGGAAAGTTAAGGATGAAAGTCTAAGGGTGTGTGCGTGCGTGTGTGTGTGTGTGTGTGTGTGTGTGTGTGTGTGTGTGTAAAGAGACAGAAAAGAAATTTTTTTGCAGTTTGTATTGTATAAAACTTGGAAAGTTAAATAATGTTTCCTTTATTTATAGGCTGTTGGTATAACTTTCAGGAATCTCCAGACACTTTCTGATAAATCTGCCATGGTCACAAAGTCCTTAGAATACCTTGGTGAAGTATTAAAATACATAAAACCTTACTTGGGAAAAAGAATTTCCAGTGCAGGGCTGCAGCTGACTTATAGAATGATGGGTATGTATTTCTAACATTATTTTGCTAGTAACAATTCTTTAGGTTGGTTTGAGCCTACAGTATCATGATGGACAGGACTATAATGGAAAAATCATTTATCCTCCATACAACTATAAGAATAATCTGAAATACAGTGATTAAATTTAAAATAATTCATGTAGGTTTACAAATGTTTGTTGCATTTCTGTTAAAATTGTGATCAGTACAGAAAATATACAAAAACTAGTCACTAGCAGTTGTTTGTGGTGACTCACATTGTGAATACCTAAATAACTAAAACAGATCTTTTATTAATGTTTATCTGTGCTTTGTCAGAATTAAAAACATCAGAAAACCATCACTTCCTTTTATTTTTATAGTCTGCTTTGTGTGAAGGAGGTCAGAGGAAAATTTGAAACAGCATTAAGATATTCATGTTTTAAATCCTGTGTCTTACAATACCATGTTTTCTCTTTTCAAAAAGAAATTTTTTTTCTGTACCTGTTCAGTAACAGGGGAGTTCATTTTTCTTCAGGAAATCAGTAATTTGAGTATCTTTGTTCACTAAAACCGTGTTTCTAACCAAAATAGGAACTGAATAAAGGTACATGAGAAAGATTTTCTTAGAAGTTTTTATACAGAATTTTAAGTTTTGTGTTTTTTTTTATCTGTGACCAAAACCTTGTATCTATTCCCTTTAATCTTGTGAATGTATAAATAAACCTGATTTGGGTTGTCTGAAACCTTTTATCTTTGTTGTGAAAGATAAAGGAGAATGTGAAAAATGTATAAATATGGATGATGTAGAATATAATGAAAGCAATAGTAGTAATTCATACATCTTAATTTTTGAGAGAAGTGGGAATTTATTGTGAATTTAACGTAGTAAAATGTAGATTGGTAAGTATTTTAGCATTTAGGCTTATAGTGTGTTAGTCTTCAAAAATACTTTCTAATGCTTCCAGGTTTAGATTTTTGCCAAGTTACATGAATGATTATAGGGGGTATATCTTTACAGAATATGTGATTTTCTTATCAGGAACTACAAGGTCACATTTTGATTGGTGATGTGTAGAGCTAGAGCAAAATTTTACTTATGAAGAATTAAGGGCCTTTGTCCTTCTACCTTGCTGATTTTTGATTTAATGGCAGATAGATGTGTATTCTTTCTTTTTTCTAGGTCTCAAAGACTAGGAATAAAGCATATAGCTACGGTGTTGCTCATTTGTTCATTAGAAATTAGGAATAGATAACTTATTTTCTGAGGAAAAAATAGAGAAAAAGCCAGCATAAACATTTGAAGTTTGGAACCTGGTTTGAAGTGTTATGGTTGGGATAGCATAACCAGTTGAAGAAAAGGGTTAATCACTAAAATCTTGTGATTATTTACTTAAGTAAGGATAACTGCTCTTCACTTGCAAGGCTGCTAGTGAAAGGAACAAAACTTGGATAAAATCACAACCTGTGTTAAGGGAAGCATCTGGGATCCTAATTATAGTTCAGTAACTTCTGGTAAGGCAAGACTCATCCTTTAGTAGTTTTTTCAGCTTCTCACTCATTTATTTCCTTCTTTCTGGAGATTTAGGAGGAGCTGGGATTGTTTTGCTTTGATTTGGTTTGGTGTCTTCTTTCTTCATATCTCATACTGTTTCCATGCTTTTCCTTTTGACCATCTCTGTCTCTGGTAATGCTTCCTCTTTGGTTTTTATAATTGACATTCTACCCGTGACCCTGCAGTACCCACCCCGTTGTCTCCATCACTCTCAGATTTCCAAATAGACTCTGTCTCCTTGATTCATCTGTCCTTCCTGTGACTTTTTTATAGCTTGTCATTTGTTACACTTGTGTACTCGATATGTCTCTACTAAATTTTAAACTTGTTCAGGATGGTGGCCATATCTTTCCAATATTCCATTCCCATCATACTGTGTTTTGAACACAAAAGAATATTTACTGAGTATGTATCAGGGAGTGGACTGGGAACTGGGAATATATTCATTTAAGAACTTCTCCAATATAGGAAATAGCAAATACTAAATAAATATTTCTGGAATTTAGTGATTTTATAAACCAAGCAGTAGTACATAATATGTTTTTAAATGTTTCTAAATGAACAAGATTACTTTCTGACTATAAATTGGTTTTTAAATGTATATCATAATGATCCCAATTCTTTATATGTAGATAATAAGTAAATATCTAAGAACTAGTGTTGGGAATTTAGACTGGTGGTAGAGCGCTTGCCTAGCAAGTGCAAGGCCCTAAGTTAGATCCCCAACACCCCCCCCAAAAAAATCTTTTGTGATGATTGTCTTTGAATGAGGCGATTGTCTATATATTAATGTTTTTCTATATTTCAGTTTTATCAATAAATAAAAATGTTTCTAATCAGGACTTTTTTAGAAAAATAAAGCTTCTATAGGTAAGCTGTTCCCAAAGTTTTTGGTTTAAAATTTTTGTTTTTCTTTATCTTCAAATACTACAAGCACACATAAACACACATAGGAACACAAATATTCTTTGCAGAAAATTTAAAAAGTAGGAGTCTGAAACAGCAGTGCAATAGATGTATTAACTTGGCCTTCTATGAATTCCTAAAACTTAAAGTCTTCAGCAAAAGGTTTTAACTATTGCAAAAGATGACAACAAAGATAGATGATGAATTTTTGGTTGTCAGGTCCCTACTCCATATAAGTAATACACACTTGTGCGACACCTGAGTGTGATACGAATCATTCCAAATGTTGATGATAGTGGTATTTCCTTTAGTGATATACTCACATTAGTTACAATATGAATTCTTTTCATATTGTTGTCAAAATGAAGTTTTCCACTTGTTGAAAGCAGGAGGAGCAAGTTAACATTATTTAAAATATTGCTAAATGAACATTGTATTTCTTTCTGATTAATTATTGTATCTCCTTTTATAGAAGATTAATGTTGCTGTTGTTCTTAAAAGTGATTATTGGGTTTTTTTTAACATCAATATACTCTTCTATAAGCATGTTTGTTTTCTTCTGAGCTTGAATTTTAAAATTTTTGTTTGCTGGAAATGGATTTGAATGATATCTTTTTTGCTTTCGAAGAAGGAGTAAAATATAAACATTTATGCAGTAGATGTATCAGTGTGCTGTTTGGATAAGCATTTAATCTCATTTTTCAATGAATGAGTTTTCAGAAGCAATAATACACCATAGTGGAAATTATATAGCTGTTTTTATTTACATTTTTAAACAAAGGATGCTCATTTGTTAAGCTTTACTGTCATCAAATGTGGCAGTTGACAGACTTCTAGCATCAAGGAAATCATAATACATTTTAAGTAGTGAAGAAATCTGTTTTGGGGAGGTTTGTTTGTTTGTTTTGTTTTGTTTTTTTTGATACAGGGTCCTTCTGTGCAGCCCAGGGTGGCCTCGAACTCCTGGCAATCCTCCTGCCTCAACTTTCTCAGTGCTGGGATTATAGACATGAGCCACCATGCCCAGCTTGTTTGTCTTTAAGAACCAGTATTTTGTTTTAAATAATTGAAAGATGTGAAAACTGAAGTTCAAGTAAGGTTGAATGATTGCACCACAGTGTTAAAGCTAATCTAATTTTCCTATTTTAACAATGAAATTTAGTTATATCTCTCCTAGATTCAAGCAGCCTATAAAATTATAAAAACACAAAGAAATAGAAATATCAAGAAAAAAAAGTAGAGCAGTATGTATCGTTATAAGTGCCAATTGCTCAGAAAATGGTTTTTCTGACCTGTAATAGAAATTTATCTCAGTTAAGTATGTGTCTTTTGAGTTCTAGTGTGTTTCTTCCTACTGCTTTAAATATACTTTTTTTCATGAAATAACAAAATATTCTAGTTAAAAGATAACGATAACTGCTGTTACTTCTCCTCTTTATTAGGAATTCTTGTTAAATCATGGGCACAAATCTTTGCCACCTCTAAAGCCCAAAAATTGCTGTTTCGAATCATAGATTGTTTATTGCTGCCACATACAGTGTTACAGCAGGAGAAGGAATTGCCTACAGCTATGTTGACTGCAATTCAGAAGAGTCTGCCTTTGTATCTCCAGGTATACTAAGTAGGGCTGCTTAAAAGTTTTAAAAACAGAATCTTTGTCTTAAAATATAGTTTACTATATACAATATACAAATTCTCCTATGATGAATGTTGCTATGTATATCTAAAGTGTAACAATAAGATTTTTTTAATGTTAAAGAATTTCTTATTGGGTAAATATCCATTTACAGCTAAAATGCATACTTAACAAAAAACAGCAGCAGAAAAACATTCTTTTCAGAGTATGTATTTGCTTTCTCAGAGTATTTATGTCTCAGAGTTTAATGATTAATAAGTTTATTATAATCTAGATGAAATATATTTGTTAATTGGTATATAAATGGGATTAAACTGATACATAATAAGACATCATGAGTGGTGATCTTTATTAAGGTCCCAACTCTAAACTTCAGTTTCCATTGTTACAAAATAAAGACAGAATAATATTAGCTCAATTTTTTTTGGAGAAATTTAAATGAAATAATGAATCGAAAGCACTTGGCACAGTGCCTGACATAGGACAGAAAAACCTCTAAACAAATCATTGGTATTCTGGGTCTTAATCTTCTGCCTTCCTCTCCTGTTAATTTTTAAAAATTTATCACACTTAACATGGAAATTTCCTGTGTAATTCTTGTATTTTTAGACAAAATGACCATATATACATATGTACATATATACACACGTACATATATACACATATGTACATATATACACATATGTACACACATATATATATATATATATACTTGTCCTCCAGAATCAAGTTTTCTGAAGATGAGAACGAACCCTCCCCACACTTCCCCCCTATTTCCTGTGTTCATATCCCCAAAATACACATTTCATTGGGTACAATAGCATATGTATTACCCGAGTTCAACTTCAAAGGTACGTATGTATCTATTGATGTTATAAAATCTGACATGAATATTAGTAAGTTCCTAAATACTGTTTATTAATTGAAGTGAGATATGTTTTGAAACATTGCCACTTACTATTTCTTTTTTTTTTTCTTCAGGGTATGTGTATTGTGTGCTGTCAGTCTCAAAATGCAAATGCCTACTTGAATCAATTGCTAGGGAATGTTATTGAGCAGTATATTGGGCGGTTTCTTCCGGCTTCCCCACATGTTACAGGTCTTGGGCAGCATCCTGTTTTGTTGGCATTGAGAAATTCAGCCAGTGTTCCATGGATATCATCTCTAAAGAAATGCATCATACAAGTTATAAGGTACGTCTATGTATTAAAAATAGATATACGTACAAATTTTTAATCTATACTAAAAAGTGATACAGCAGTATTTCAAAAATATTGGAATACTGGTAACTTAGAAACTTTTTTTTTCTGAGAAACATTAAAAATTTATTGAAATAATATTTGCTCATAGCAGCCTAAGGCAGTATTCTAAATTGCTTATTTCTCTACTTAACTGTTATTTTCTTTATGTATGTAGTCATAAAGTTAGTTTTGTTTTTTAGACTTTATCAAAAGTATTTTGTATTTGTATTTTATATGATACAAAATATAGTAATTTTGTTTTATAAAAGATAATAAAGTAACAAAATTAATGCTAATATGTAAGAAGATACAATATAAAGTTCTATTTTACTAGTGTACTCTTTATCTTAACTGAGTTTTTTTAAGCAAATTAATAAATGAAACTTCTTGGTTTTCTACTAAACTCCCCATCCTTTAACTATGACATTAGGTATTCAGTAATAGAAATGATCTCTTTTCTTTGTCTTCATGCAATATTTAGCTGTATTTAAAATTGTTTTTTTAATTTAGGATTTTATGATGATAGATATTATGCTTTTCTAGTATTAATTTTCTTTGTTTTTCAATAACCTGATAATCGTAATGACCAATAATGTCTATCACCCCTCATTGTAGAATTCAATGCCTAATGCCCATCTCCCTTCTAATCTTTTTGTGTTCTTAGAGTTGGGTTACTGCTTGGAAGCTTTTCTTCTGTGTTCCCTCTGCCTCGGCAAATAATTGGTTCCTTCCCTATTTTCCACATTAACTTATCACATCCTACCTAAAGGATGGCAGAGTCTCCTAACCATGTTCACAGTATCTAGTCTTTTCTTCTGGTCTAGCATAAAAAATGCTCCCAGATTACTTTCCTAAAATACTGTTCCATTTTTGACATTTCTCTGCCCCCCCAAACCTTGTTTGGCTTCTTTTTCTGTGTAATGAATTCCATGCTGTAGTTTTCTGTGATCTCTCACTTAACTTTCCCAGATGTATTACATGTGGTATCATATACAAAGCCTAATAAGTTTGATTATTGCCTGTCCAAAATGCTTTATACTTCCCTGCACCACAGCTTTGTCCATTTTATTTTCTTCATTAAAATACCGTGCTGGGCTAAATTCCACCTTTTCATTATGAAAGTTATACCTAGTACAGTATCTCAGTGTATCACGATGCTTCTTTACTTTTTTTTTTTTTGACGTTGTATGCTATTTTTGTAAGCATACAACTTTAAAATTTTCAGCAAGACTGTAGTCATCTACCACTGTGCTTGAGTCATTGTGTAAGTAATTTCAGTATAAATGGACAAATATTTATGTGACATTAAATCCACAAAACTTTGATGTTCCATTATTTGGGATCCTAGCTGCATTAGTTGACTTTCCTATTTACTTAGTATCCAGTGAAAAAAATTCTTGTCGTGGTTTCTAATTGAAGACCCTAATATTAACAATCCCTGTGTCTTTAGTTTTTGGTTTTGTGTAATGCTCACTAAAGATGAAGAGATTGTCTAATCCATGTGGGATTAGTAAAGGCAATCAGGGCTCCTTCCCCTGAATTCCTGAGAATTTTCTTATATTTTTCAGAGCTCCTGTCACATCCTGTAATTGTCTTCTTTGTTTTATCTAACCTCACCACTAACTGTGGGTTCCTTGCTTTCGGAGACCATGTTTTATATTACTTTTCTTAGACTTGTACCCTGCACACTGTAGGTGCCCAGTAAATATTTATTCTAGACATTAGAAACTTAGCAGTGAATAAAATAGACAAAACCTCAAAGAACAAATGAATCTAATGGGTAGATTTGTTGGAAAGCACTCTAAGGAATAGAAATGATTACTACAACATTGTTCCTACTCTTAAAGGAGTTTATAATCCTGAGTGATTTCTGTGCCTTACTATGGTAAATTATAAATTTTTTCAAGTATATATGGATACATAGTTTACACCTATCAGTATCTCACAAATTTCCATATTGTCTAGACTTTTTAAGAAATTGAATAATTCTCATTTTCATTTATTCACTTAACAAATGTCATTGAATACCTTCTATGACCCAGGACTACTTCTAAGAGGTGAAACCAAAAAAAGTCAGATAAATTACTATCCTTATAATCTCTCTTGAGTTGTAACACTAAAATTTGTCTCGCCTTGAGAGATGATACTAATCCTCACTTAGTTTTCTGATCCATTTATCTATTAGAGGAAGGAAAGAGAGATGACTGGAGTGGAAGTTCATTCCTAAGGCACTTTTATTTATTTGGAAAGATGATAGCCTCCCATGTAAAGATATGTATGTATACAAATTTGGCAATAGAGAAAATGTTGAAGCATTGAGGACGTGATAGAAGAGATGAGACTTACATTAGAAAGGGAACAAAAACCAAATTAACAGATTTAAATTCACTGTAAAGTCATGTGACTTTTAATTTAGTTTATGTCTGTGTTATTTTAGCACATATTAACACACCAAAAAGATGTACAGTCATTGTTCCTAATATCTAGTTTGAAAATAGCATGGTAAAATACACCTATTTAAAAAACTGTACTTTGTTAGTTTGGGCAGCAGTCAATATCTTTAAAATGCATAGCATTTGTTTCAGCTCTGTTGAAACTTTAAACAGAAGAGAAAAAACAGAATTTTGCTTCTTTTCAGGAAATCCTACTTCGAATATAAAGGGTCTGCACCCCCTCCTCGCTTAGCATCCATTTTGGCCTTCATCCACCAACTCTTCAAGGAAACTAATACAGACATTTGTGACATCGAGCTACTCCTGCCTGGCATCTTAAAATGTTTGGTGTTGGTCAATGAACCCCAAGGTTAGTTTGTTTATAAACTCAATTTGCCATCATTTTCTGTTTACAAGTTAGGAATCTACTGTGTCCCATCAATTAAATTGAAAGTTACAAAAATGTATGTCATTATTTGCTATACTGTGTATCATGGCCACATAATAAAAACTAACCAATACTGAGGTTAAGTATGAAAAAATAGTTTAAAACTGAAATATTTCAGTTTTATTTTAGTGGGGTTTTTCTTTGCCTTTTTTTTCACTTGGGACAAATAATTTACTTAAGACCCACTTCGTTTGATTAGCCTTGTTAACTTCTCAAAGAATATTTGTTCAGTCTAACTCCAGTATGCAGTTTGTCAGCTATCAAGTGGTGAAAGGTCAGTGACTTTCTTCTGTAAAAGTTTCTGCTAGAATATCTGAGTTGATTTGGGGGAGACCTCTGAGAATCTTCTGCTTGTAGTGCCTTTGTTTTCAGTCTCTTCACCTTTACTTCCACCAATTACTCTAAAATATCGCTTACTTTAATCCCTACTGTGCCATGCTTTAATAAGCTTATTGGGAATATGCAGAATTATAGTCATAGTTCTATCTCGGAGGAATTTTGAATGTAAATAAGCTGTTATATGTGTGTTTATTATTATAATGTGATTGTTCAGGGCAGGGCATCTCTAAATGTTTCCACATAAGTACTTTCAACTGTTAAGATAAATGAGTAAAATGCCTACCCTGAAGAGTCTGAGGGCAGCGCCCAAAGTGGTAGTAGAAAGCTCAAACAACACTTTGAAATGTTGCTTTTTATCTCAAACACATGCTTATTTTCAATCCATATTTATTTCAGTATTTATCTCTGCTCCTAACCCTGGGTTTGTAAAATATGTCATGTTTATATGAAATATACTTACGTTTATATGGATGTACTCTAGTAATAGCTTGTTCACTGGAGAATATCCACAAGTGACCCCTATACTCTTTAGAAACTTTGCCCTTATCAAAAACTTGTCCATACTTTGAACTTCAGTGAAATCCTATAGTATTGTATAATGTCAAATTGCTGACAGAACAGGTAGTACAGTAGTTGCCCTTTATGCAGTTTTGCTTTATGTGGTTGCAGTTACCTTCTATTAAAAGAGGTTAAAAATAATAAATGTAAAATTCTAGAAATAACTCCTAAACTTTTTTTTTTGTTTTTTTTGTTTTGGTGCCGGGGATTGAACTCAAGGCCTTGTTCTTGCTAGGCAAGCACTCTAACCACTGAGCTAAATCCCCAGCTCCACTGAGCTAAATCCCCAGCCCCCCTAAACTTTAAATTGTTTGCTGTCTAGAGGTTTATTTGGCTCACATATTTGTAGAGGTTTCCGTTTTGAATCAGCTGTCTGCAAGTCAGAAAGGCCTGGCAGAGCGGCATGATGGAGAACTGCTCGAGATATGGAATCCAGGAAGTAGAGAAAAGTAAAGGGAAGAGCTGGGAGGGAATAAACCCTTCCAGGACATGCCCTCAGTGTTGCTATCTCCTAACAGCAAGTCAGCTATAAGCTCCCATAATCAAATCACCTTCCAGAAACCTTGCTTAGGAGCGCACTAGGCTTTTCAGAGCCACCTCAGAGATAAACCATAACATATGCCATTCTGAATAGCATGCTACAATCTCACAAATCATCCCTTTGTCTAATGTATCCACACAATATATGCTATTTACCTGTGAGTCATGTAGTAGTATTCTCAATTATAAAATAGACATTACAGTGCTTGTATTCAAGCAGTGCACATTTTACTTAATAATGGCTCACAAGTGCAAGAATAGTGATGCTAATAGTTGAGATGTGCCAAAACCCAAAGAACCCATAAGGTGCTGAAAGTACGATAAGATCATTTTGAGAGAGAGAAACCCTATTCACGTGACTTGTATTACAGTATAGGGTCTTATAATAATTGTTAATCTCTTGCCCGTGACTAATTTATAAATTAAATTTTACTTTAAGTATGTATGTATACATAGGAAAAAATAGCATATAGTTTTTGGTATTATATACAATTTTGGGCATCCACCGTGGTTCTTGGAACATATCCCCTGAGGATAAAGGAGTACTATTGTATAAGCATACACTACGCTAGTGTTTTGAAGATAGCAACATTTTCTCATGAAGGAAACTAAGATCAGAAGACACATTTTGCTGCTTTTGTCTAGCTAGTGAATACATCACATGTTCAGCATAGATGGAAGACAGGATTCTCCACCTCTGCATTGCTGTCTTTCTAAACCAAAAGAAGAGTATGAAATAGATCTACATGATTGGCTTACAGATAATTTTCTGTGCTCTGCATGTGTTCTCGGTGTTTAAAAGAACACTGGGTAAAATCACAGAAATCTAAAGCTGCTACGTGAATCAGCAGTTCCACTCCCAGACATATTCCCAACGTGTCCACTCAAAATCCCACACATTTGAGAAGTTCCACTTCCAGAATGACAATATGAGGAGTTCTGCAAGCTGCTCCCCAGCAAAAATGGTGAAAATTACTTAAAGGACAGCATTTTCTTTCTTCTGGCAGTTCTCTGAGAATGGTAGTAAAAATACACAGCAAATGAGAAACACTTCTTTAAGAAAATTACTAAAAGTTGGTAAGAATAGCATGAGTCTAAAGTATTTGAATCAAAACTGCTTCGTTTCTGTCGCTTCAGCAAGGCAGAAACTCTAGGCTAGTAAACCCAGGAAATACGGTGGTGAAAATATATTTGGCTAGCTAAATAAATTATTCCAGGTGGAAACTAAAATATCAAACAACAAAGAAAAAGCCAGAAATGACAAGTAGGTGTTTCAGTATAGCAAAATTTAAGATACATAGTTTTCTTTCTTAGCTTCTTTGAAAGTGATAGAACCATTTAGAAAAAAGTATGTGTTATTGTTTGTAACATTTGTAGAATAATATTTATAAAAGCGCTACAGAAAAGAGGAGGAAGAGAATACAGCTATATAGAATGTATGTGTCCATAGTTCATTGGAATTAGTATAAATTTAAAGCTCTGGTAAATTAAAATATATGTAGTTACTGTAGTGTAACTGCTAGGGAAGTAATTTTTAAAATAATGAGAAATCATTAAAGAATTTAAAGTGCTACATTAAAAATACTTGATGCAAAAAGAAAACAGTAAAGGAACCTAGAGGAATAAAAAAGCATGATATTAGGAAAACAAAAATTAAAATGTCTCCCATAAACTATAAGTAATAGTATTAAATGTGAAAGGATCAAACAATCCAATCAGAAGGCAGAGATTGTCAGGGTGGATTTAACAAAACGATCTAATCTCTATGGTGTCAAAAGGAAATACTTTACATGGGAACAAACAAATAGATTGGCAGTAAAAGGATGAATAGTATACATCATGCAAAGAGCAACCACCGAAAGATGAAGTGGTTATACTAAAAACTAGTTCTATACGAATTGCTAATTCCTATGGAATTGTAAGGGAACCAGAATATCCTAATTCTTCTTGAAAAAGATTTACAGTTCTTGATTTCAAAGCTTAATATAATAGTAATCAAGGTATTGTAGTATCGGCATTAAGGACAGACATATGGGTCGATGGAATAGAACTGAGAGTTCAGAAATAAACTCACTTTGTTTATGGGCAACTTAAAAAAACAAAACAAGGGAACCAGAGCAGTTTAGCACTAGGTGAGACGGAGAGCCATGTGCAAAATTAAATTGGACTCTTACTTCATACCATGTACAAAACTTAACTTAAAATGAATCATAAACCTAAATGTTAGAGCTGGGCGTGGGTGGCACATGTCTAGCTCTCCCCACTGGGGAGGCTGAGGCACGTGGATCACTGAGTTCGAGACCAGTCCACACTATAAAGCGAGACCCTATCTCAAAAAAAAAATATATATATATATATACACACACACATACTAAATGTTAGAGTAAAAACCTAGAATGTTCTCGGAAGAAAGCATAAGAGTGTATTTTCATGACCTTGAATGCAGCAATGAATTCTTAAAAACAGTCACAAAAGAAACCGGGGGTAAATAGGGCTTAGTCAAAATTAAAAGCTTTTGTTTTTCAAAGAATAATATCCAGAAAGTGAAAAGACAACCCACAGAACAAAGGAAACATTTGCAAATTATATTGGGATAAAGAACTTGTATCTACAATACATAAAGAACTCTTAGTAATAAAAAGAGAAATAATTTAAAGATGAAATGGGCAATGCATCTGAATAGACATTTTTTTCAGAAAAGATAAACAGATGGCCAATAAACACTTGAAAAAGGTTTTAGAGGTCAAGGAAATACAAATCACAGCTACAGTGAAATAGCACTTTATACCTACTAAGTTGACTGTGTTTGTATGAGAACTTCATACAATAACAAGAACTGAGGAGGATGTGGGGAAATCAGAACCCTCATTGCCACTGTTGGGGATATTATGGTGTAGCCAGTTTGAAAATTAGTCTGGTAGTTCCTCAGAGGGTTAAAAATGAAATTTGTGTATGATCCAGCAGTTCCACTCCTGCATATGTTTATACCCCCAAAATGATAATATGCCAACACAGAAACTTTTACGTTAATGTCTATAGCAATGCTAGGCCCTGTAGGAAAAGGTTCAATGCATCAATTTTAAAATGTTTCTGTGCCCATTCAATGGAGTATTATTTGGCCCACAAAAGGGAATGAAGTGCTGATATGTACTATAACATGGATGAGCCTGGAAAACATGACTGCATGTGGAAGAATTCAGTCACTAGAAACTACTTACTTATATGAAATATTTATGAAGGTTAAATCTATATAGAGACAGATGGTAGAGTAGTGGTTGCTTAGCAGGAATCAGGGTACTTCAAGGTATAGAATTTCTTTTTTGAGATAATGAAAATATCCTAAAATTGACTGTGAAGGTTGCATGACTGTGAAAATATTAAAAATCAACAAACTGTGAATACTTGTAAATGAGTGAATTTGTAGTATGTGAATTATATGACAGTAAAGATTTTTTTTAAAAAATATTACCTAGTTTTAAAAAGATAGCTCAGTTCAGTTTAAAAAGTCAAGATTTTGTTTTAAAAATGTGTGTGTGAATGTTTAAAACAGCTGTATCCATTATAATAAAAAAAGAAAACAATTCAAATGTCCATCAATGAACTGTTTAACAGTATGCCATAAATCCCTCCAGTGAAATATTATTCAGCCAAAAAAGAGGAATGAAGTACTGACACATGCTACAAAGTGGATGAACCTTAAAACATGATGCTAAATAAAAGAAGATGGTTGTCGAAAAGTACATTGTATGATTCCGTTTATGTGAGATTTCCGGAATTGCCAAATTCATATGTACAGGAAGTAGATTGGTGATTGTCAGAGACTAGAGGAGGAAAAATACAGGGATTGATGCTGATTAGGTATAAGGTTTTTTCAGGAATGATGAAAATGTTCTGATAATGACGATTTTACAACTTTGAACGCACTAGAAACCATTGAATTGTGTAATTTAAAGGTCAGTGTTCTGTACATTATATCTCAGTAAAGCTGTTAGTTTGAAAGCCAGTGCTTAATAATCTAGAAGGCCATTTCCTCGTGCTCTGATACTTTACCCATAGAACTTTTTGCTTGTTTTTCAGGAAGACATCTCTTAAAAAGGACATTATACTGGTCCTGGGATTGAATTTAATAGAGGAAGTTATAAAAATGTTTGCTCTGTAAAGACAATATGCCGTATGTTCTTTATCTCCAAGCTCATGCTTTTTTTTTTGGTGCCGGGGATCAAATTCAGGGCCTTGTGCTTGCAAGGCAAGCACTGTAACCACTGAGCCAAATCCCCAGCCCCTACTACTTTCAGTTAGTTTAAATTCATGTTCATCATATGTTTTGTGCTTATGCTATAATGGTTTCATATCTGAAAATTTACTTATTCTAGGAGAAGCACTTTTTTTCTTGGATATTTAATGTTTAATCTGCCAAAAACATCAAACAAGAAGTTAGTAGCCTTCAGAATATGTTGGGTTTTCTCTGTTCTTTCCTGATATTTGTGATAGCTTATGTTACTGTAACAAAATACCAGAGATAGTCAATTTAAAAAGAGGGAATCTTTGTTCCTTTTTAAAAGACTTATTTTGTATTTAAAGAATACAAATGTTCTTTTTATACTTCTCTCTCTTTTAAAGGGAAGATGGTATCACAGTTTTCTTTTTAAAATACAGTACATATTTGGCTAATTTTAAGTGAAAATAAATGGGTACTATTAAGTATCAAGCTTATTACATATTTGTGAGGGGTGGGAGGAACATACTAATTTAAAAATAACCTGTTCAATTCTAAATCTGAATTTTTAAAGATTTTGTCAGTATGTAACAGTGCTAGTAGATGAAGACATTGTAGTATTTTTGAGTAGACACATTAGTAAGAGAAAAACATCTTCACATGTATGGTTTCAGCTTTAAGACTCAAAAATAGATAACTTTTTAGGTAGACTTCAGAACAAAACAAAAACTCATAACTATTTCATTTTGGAAATTAACACAAAAGCATGTACATACTTCAAGAAAACAACATATTTTTCTAAATCAGGAGTGCTAAAAGTGAGATTCCAGATGGTCAATTCAGGCACAGTGTGTGATGCTGTAATTTTTCCTCCTAGTTAAAAGGCTGGCCACAGAGAACCTGCAATACATGGTAAAAGCCTGCCAAGTGGGGTCAGAAGGAGAACCTGCCACCCAGCTGACTTCTGTGTTTAGGTAACTGGAAAATATGCCAACTGGCAAAGAGACTGTTGCCAGCCATTTCACAGCCAGCATGTTTTTTAATAACTAATTATCTAAAACATGATGTGTTACTACTTGTTTATAATATTTCGATTATTGTATTTTTGGCAGTAGTTTTGTTACATTGTGTTATTTTATTGAAAAATAAAAGCTCCGGGAGAAAAGATAGCAAGTTGACTTAAAATTACTTGTGAATTTAGTAAGGAAGAATCTTGCATGTGTTTGAGAGGAAAAAGTGGGGAATGTGTGTCACGAGGACAGGTACACGGGCCTTCAGTGCTTGCTTGGACGTGGTACACAGGACCCAGTGTGAAAGTCCTCGACTTTCTAATTTGCTTTAAATACTGCAGCTTCAGAAATTCCCTCATCCTTACTCTATGGAGCATGAACTCTATAGGAGTTGATTTGTTGTTCGTAAAAATAACAGTGCAACTTGAGGATTATCTTCTTCTTTTTTTTTTTTCCTACTTTGCCGCTTTTAGAGTCTTGTGCCTTCTGTTAGGACAGATTTTTTTCTTTTTTAGTTTTTCTTTCTCAGGGTTCTTAAGTTTACCTTTATTATACGTAACTCTAACTTACTAGCACCTTAATAATTTGGACTCCATTCCCTTCACTTTGTGTTAGATCTTTGATTCCTCAGCTTTTTTCTCCTTAAGTTGGAATTCATCCAGCATTTATAGTTTATTTAAATTGTGATCAGTTAATAATAGTAGATTTGTGAAAGTTGTAAAACCCTGGGAGGGGAGGGAAGAATTTTATGTGATCAAAGATCAGATGTTTTTTATCTACAATTTATTGAACTAGATGGCTCTTACTTTGTTGACTGGACAATATGGAAATTTTAGACTTAAAATATATTATTATTTTTTTTTAATACATACTGTTCTTTTCTTTTTGAGACAGGGTCTCATTGTGTAGTTCAGGCTGGCCTTGAACTCACTATTGTAGCCCAGGCCTTGAACTTGGAGCAGTCCTCCTGCCTCAGCCTTATTCATACTTTGTATGGGCAGAATGTCTCTTGTTCAGTTGAAGAACATAAAGATATATTATGAATAACTTGGCTTCCTCGTAAGAATATTATTTGATCTATCCAAAAATAGGAAAGAAAAAAAATAACTAGGAAACCTAACTTTCTTCCTCATTAGTGTCTATGCATGTCTCACCCAGATTTTGATGCAGAGAATATAGTAAAAAGCCCCTGAGATTAGATTTTTTTTTTTTCCCTTAGTTCTCCTTCCTGGGATTCTAACTTTTCTCTCTTCCTCCAGTGCCATCACTCTGTCTCTCCTCTCATTAAAATAAGACCTTTCTGGTCTCTATTTTAAGGTATCATCACAAGTAGTCTTCATATTGCATATAGGTTTTTATAGTAGTCATTCATGAAGTTAACTTTCTTGTGCTCAGGTTATAGCTGATTGCTGTGTAAATACCAACCCAGAGAAATCTCCCCAGAACCTTTTTTTCCCTGGATTTCTAAATCATCTTTTGTTTTACTCTGTTTTTTTTATTTTTATTAATATGCGTTTGCAGTACATAATGATTCTCTTCATTATGGGGAGCTGGTATATGTACATAATACATCGTAATTCTTTTTAAATCCTTTGTCCCACCTTTCCCTCTCCCCTCCCTCTATCTCTTGTACCCCAGAATCTTAAGTAATGTGTTTACTTTTCAGGCAGTTTATACAAGATTATGGAATAAGATACAGTTACCAAGTTTACAGCATTTTAGAGACAGTAGCAGGAGTGAACCAGCAGGTTGTCATCCACTTGATTTCCACCCTCACTCAATCTCTGAAGGATTCGGAGTTGAAGTGGGGTCTTGGCAAGAATATTGAACAAAGGTATGTTTGATGATTTTATTAGATTGTTTTGGCAATGATTAAAATCTGTATTTCATTTTATAGAAATGGCTTATTTTCCCATTTGAAAAAGTCAGTGTGTGTTATTATCACATGTGTAACAGTTATTATGAGAGGAGAACCAATGGGATTTCACATGGATGTGACTGAGAAAAATGAACAGAGTAGAAAATGATCCTGTAGTGTTAAGTTTAAGCAAGCTGGACTATGGCAAGGCCGCTGGTGAACTCATAACCATTTCAAGATTGCAAAAACTAGTAAACTGACAAGCAGATTAAAGCTGAAATGTAAATTCTGAATGAAGAGAAGAAAGAAGACTTTAAAATTGTTAATAGAGTCTCAAGAAATATTTCTGTTTCTGCAGACACATGATGACACATTTTCAGCAATTAAGATAGGACAATGAGTGGTAAACTGAGGGGCTTCCGGGTGATCATGAAATACTAGAAATTGAAGAAAGGGTTTATTTGATAAGGAAGTGAATGCTGCAAACATTTATAAAATTGTTTATATAGAATTTGTAGGGATAAGTGAGGACAGAATTTTAAATTAGTGAATTATGGATCGGGATCTCTACTTCTTCTCCAGTCAAAATAAAAAATGTAATATGGCCAGATGCCTCACTTCTCCCTTCTAACATAAACTGCTGAATTTCAAAAATAATACATTTATGATATAAGAAATAATTTAGATCAGATGCTATAAAATATTAAGAACTATGTTCAAATGTGCAAGCTGCATGACTGTTGCTAATAGAACAAACTTGGATGAACTGCTTTCTTGTTCCCTTTATTGCCCCCTCAACCCCTTGCGCCCAAAGAACTGTGCACTTAGGCCTGTTTTGCTTTTAGCAACAAACATATAAGTGAGTTAATTGAAAGTTTGATTCAATGTGCCAGAAACTAGAGAACAAAAGTAAGCGTCCTTGCTTGAGTTGAAAGTGTTTCAGTGCTCTGTTGCCAGTTTTGTGCGATGGGAAAGTACCGTGGTCCAGTGACAGACGCAGCAGCACTCACACTCCTGTTCACATGTCGTTCCTTTCCAAGTGACCCCTTAGAAACTACATATTTCAGTGATGCTGCTGCACTCAGACCACATTCAGAGCTCTCCGCTGAGAAATGGTTTTCAGAGACTCAGGTGTCTTGCCTTTTTTAAAATCCAGTGACAAATTACAACCCTTTGAGGGCTGCTTGATTTATTGAGTCACCTGTATCATGTATATTCAGTTAATGAGATAAGTGACCCAGTTGGGTAGTAGGTGTTTTAGTCAAAAATAGGCTTTTTATTCTTTTCCTGTAAATTTATGACCTAACCAAAATAGTGCTGGACTGTTTCAAGAAATATAAGTCTGTAGTTCCAAAAGAGATTACTTTATAGGAGTCAGTACTCAAACTGGAAATATTTTAATCACATCGTGTATGTGTATGTATCTGTACAGCTACACAGTCTAACAAGCACACATATTTTTAGTTGAAAAGTTTTAAGTGTATAATATCATTTGAGACCTTGGAAACATGACTATAGTGATTAAAGCTTTCGCGAACTAATGGAATCCATCTTTTCAGCACAGTACGTGAAAATTTTTTAAATGGGAACGTCAGAGACAACCCTTATGTAATTTTCTATGCCAGAGTAGCGCATCTCTTTTCTTCTCGTACACAATACCTTGGCACCTCTCTAAAAAGGAAAGATCCAAACATTTCAAATCAGCTTTGAAGGAATGATGATTGCCGTCATGTCACAAAACAGCGTCATGCAAAGAACTCTCTAACATTTAACTTCCAAACGTTTTTCAAGAATAAAAGGACTGGAGAGACTCTTGTGTGAACTGTCCTAACTTCATATGTTTTGGGGACAAATATCCTGCTCTTGTCCTACTTTATGCAGTCACACAGGCCCATGAAAGGGTCGGTTTAACAATGCTGAACAACACAGTTATTTAATGAAAATTATCTAATGAAATAACTACAGGGCATAATAAATGCATCTGAAATACAGGACAGCACTAGAGAATCTAAGAGGAAAAAGTATTGTCTTTTCAAACTTTGTTACTTCTGTGAAGATAGTGAAGAATATAGCATACATACTAACATTGTTTTACAGGTCTGTTTTATAGTTGTAAAACATTTATTTTCATATTGTTTGTGACACAAGCCTTCTCACTATAATCATACCATCATTGTTCATAAGCAATATTTCATGAACATATTTCATAACCCATGACCATTATATTATTTCAAATGATTAACAAATTTTAACCCATATATATATACATATGTATATATATATGTATATATGTATGTATGTATATGATACTAAAAATTGAATAAATTCTAATGCCTAGGTATACTCACCATATATGTGTGTGTGTGTGTGTGCATGTGTTTGTGTGTGGCAGGCATTTTTTTAAATGTGCTAAATTTGCATTCTCTTCTTTTTTCTTAAACAGGGAAACCTATAGGAAACTTTTATCTCACCTAGGACAGATGGGACAACATGAGATACAGAGACTGGAAAATGACAGTACATAGTATGTTTTAGGGTTTATCCTATTGATCATTGCTCACTAAAGCCACTTTTTACAATGCTAGCTCCTACTTTAATTAATTGTATTATTTTTCTGTTAAAAATAATTTCTAAGATATTTTCCTTATATACCTGTAAGTATAAAATATACAAATAAGGAAATAAAGGTTAATTAGTAACTATGTAGTAGGATCCTTGGAACTTTCCAAAATTGCAATCTATTTTGAAAAGATTTTAGTTAAATTAAAAAAGGTTTTTCTAACTAGAAGTGATTTTTGCACGAGTATTGGGTTTGTTTTGGTCCATCCATGTGGACTTTTTACTCTAATGTGATTTCTTGTCTTCCTGCCTTGTGATTGGTTTGTTGGTTTGTTTCTAAAGCTATTGTTTTATTATGGTACTTTTTCAAAATACCTAGCTGCACTTTTTTGGGGTTTTGTTATTTTTTGGAGGGAAACAAGGATGTCAGGAGATGGGACTGTATTTGTTTTCTTTTGTTAATGTGTGAGGCAAGCCATCAGAACCTCACTAAAAGATTATGCAGATAATATCTTTAGAAAGTTTTAGACTTATACCAATAGTATTTATGTTTTGTTTCCAAGAAGTGCCAGATTTTCCTCTCATATTTTCTTTAGGAGTTGCCATCAAAAATGTATCAGGAAAAAAAAAATGTATCAGGAGGAAGACTTGCAGAGCCTTTAAGAGAATAAATAATAATGTTCTGGAAACTTGTTAAGATTACTGGTAACAGAAGCCCAAGAGGTCAGCAGATCTATCTCTTTACTCTTATAACTTGACATCTTACATGTTTACAGAGAATCTGTAACTATTAGCAGCTCTTCATAGTTGATCTGGATTCTTCATTTCTCCAGGCAGGCCTAAGTCCTTTTTGTGGTGACCGTTATTTGGTAGAAGGAGCTTCAGTTGTAGTATTTGGAACCCACACGGGTCTCGGGCCAAGCCCTGCTTTATGGTCTTGAACAAGTTTTACTTACCCTTTCTGAGCCCGTTTCCTTAATGTAGAGAAAAGAAAATATTTTAAATTTCACAATGAATCAGAGGATAATATGTGAAAATGTTCTTTATTGTTTAGAGGTGTCCAGACATGACTACTATATTATTCATATGTGATAAAAGTAAAGAACACCTCTCAAATTTTCTTTTTCTTTAATGGTGCATCCTAGATAGGTTATCCCACTTTTTTTAGTGTTTTCTTACATGTCATGTTTTAATTTTGAAATGATTTGTTCCCTTCTTGGGCTTGTAATCTTTATCATAATTCTGCCCTTCCTTCAAGGGAACATTTCAGGCGTGGACAGGTAGCTCAGTGTTGAAGTGTTTGCCTGGTGTGCCCGAGGCCCCAGGTTCAATCTCCAGCATCACAAAGGAAAAACATTTCAACCTGTTCCTGCCTCAAAACTTATCTTTAAAAATGAAATAGAGGGCTGGGGATTTAGCTCAGTGATTAGAGTGCTTGCCTTGCAAGCACAAGGCCCTGAGTTCGGTCCCCAGCACCACCAAAAAAAAAAAAAAAAAAAATGAAATAGAGACTGAGAGTGTATCTCAGTGATGGAGTATTTGCCTAATTTGTTCAAGTCCCTGGCTTTGATCCCCAGAATGGCCAACAACAATAACATAATCATCATCATCAAAGAAATAAATAAAATGCAATCATAGTTCTCTAGTTAACATTGTCTCCTAATTGTGATCTTTAGAATCTAAAGGTATACCTATTATTTTCATGACATGCAAATGGTCTGTTTTCCCCTAAAAGCAACCACCATTACTTCTACAAATGGAATAAAGCTTCTTTAAGCCCGCTTAATAGACTTCCTAGCAATGAAATTTCGTTTTGTAGTAGTGACTTACTGAACCACTAATGTATGCCTTGAATGTTTCAGTGGGTAAGGAAGTTTTATCTCCTTTAGGCAGTGCTTTTTGTTGTCCTGCAAAGGAGATTGTTAAAGATGTGTTTTAGAATCTTGCTCTTTACTCCTCAGAATATGAAACTTTAAGGGATAGGAAAAGCTGCTGCTGAGTCATGAGTTAGGGCATATCTTTGTAGATGTTAAGAATTAAAGTGTGTACATAAAACCCAAAACAAAAAGTTTGTAACTTTTTTTTATAGTTATGTGTAAGTAAAATTTTTTTAAAAGACCTTAACTGAAGAAAGCTTATGGCTCAGTTCGTTGTCTGGAAAGTTCTTTGCTAATTTTATTACTGTAATCTTGTCTTCTATTTCCAGACTTTACCTTATACCCTTTTCCTTGATACTCATTTCCCCCTAAATACTCTGTAACTTCTGAGGCTACTTCTTCCACCATTGTAAAGAAAGCCACTCTCTTTTGGTCAAATCCGAGGTAACGGCCTCGTTTCTTATGTTCTTTGGCATCTCCGTATCACTTGCATTTCCCCCTTATCTTCCTCTCCCTTCCTCAGTGATCCTGCTCCTTTCTACTTACACTATATTTTTCGAGCAAGCTCACGGTCTCCTTTCTTGTCGCCGGTGTTAAGATACGGCCCTTCAACTGCTCTGTCTCAACATCCTTTAGTAGTGAGCTGCTATCTTAGATGTTTCCAATACTAGTTTCTCTCTGCACCTCTCTAGCTGTCTTTTTCCAAAACCTCAAGGCAGCATGTCTAGCTGCCTATGTCACTTTCTGTTCCAGACCAGCCCTTGCTTTCCTTCTCTACCCAGGGAATGCTGTTTTTCCATTACTTACCCTTGAAATTTGGAGGCATCCAGGTCTTTCATTCTTCCCCACTTTCAGTTCATCACCAGCACAGGTGTTCTGCCTCCCTCCCTCCACTCTTCCTTCTCCTTCCCTTTCTCCACACACCTCTCATCCCCCTACCTCCTTTCCTCTCTTTTGTATTCCCTTGCATCCAAATTGTTAATTTTAGTTTATTAGTACATGTGTGTGGTACATTTACATTCCTTGTGGTAAGTCAGTACATGTAGATAACACATCTTAATTCCTTTTGTCCCCTCCCCTCCCCCCCACCAATCTGTTGATTCCCTACTTTCCTTTTTTTTGTACACGTTTCCAGTACATAATGTTTATATTCCTTGTATAGAGTGGTACATGTACATAACCCATCCCAATTCATTTTCTTATCATCCTCTATTCCTCCCCTCCCTGTGGAGTACTACTTTGCCATAAAGAAAGATAAACTTGAATCATTTTTAGGAAAATGGATGCACCTGGATAAGACCATAATGTTAAATGAAATAAATCAGACACACAAATTTAAATATCACATGGTTTCTCTTATATGACAAACCCAGAATAAAAATAAAGAGCAAAATAAAAGATAGATAATAGGAAGTAGGGAGATAAATCTTTCTCAAAGGGGAAGGGGATCAGAATTTTTTTCTATCAGACACTACAGTTTCTCTTATTTCCTTATCTATGGTCCCGATTCCTACAGTTTATCTTACACACAGTTCAGGAGTTAGAGTTCCTAAAATACTCCTTTCATCTTGTTACTTTTTTGAAGGACCTCCAGAAACTCATTATTTATCAGCAGATGTTCACACCCTTCAGTCTGTAGACCTTGAGCAATGTAGCCAGACCTTACAAACTTAACTCTTTCCAAACAAGAGACTGTGAGCTGCTTTCTCTGAATGCACCGTTCGTTCAGCCTGATTTACTTTGTCAGATTGGAATACCATCTCTTTGTACAAAAATTAAAAGTAAATTTCATTTATATAGAAACTTAAAAATACTTCAGTAGAAAAAATAGACATTCTGGACATGTGAGCATTCCAGTCAAATAGAATCTATAAAATATCAAGTTGAGTATAAGAGATGATTGAAGGGCAGCAGAATGGTGAAAAACATTTTATTAGACATTAAGATCTGCTAATGATTTAAACTTCAGTTTAATAATTAGAAGGTTTCCACTGGGGAGAAAAAAACACAGCCTTTGCAAAAACCGTTCAGTATTGAGCTCATTTGCATTAGAATTTCATAGTTTAAAGCTTTTGTCTTTATCTCTACTGTATTTTCTTTTCTTCTTGACCTTAGTCATATGCTGCATAATGACATTTCAGTCAGTGATAGACCACATGTACCAAGGTGATTTCATACGGTTATAATGGAGTTAAAAGGTGCTTGCTTTAGTGACATAGATCTTGTCACAGCCAACACATTACTTACATATTTGTGATGCTAGTGTAAACCTACACCACCATTCATAAAAGCATAGCATATACAAGTATGCGTAGTATATAATGATCAATAACCCTATTACTGATGTATTTACTCTTTATCATTTTAAAATGCTCCTACTTATAAAAAAGTTTACTGTAAAGCAGTGTATTACACTAGCAGCAGCCTCATACATCTAATGTTTACCACATCTCTTGCACTTCCAGAGGCCACATTGAGTGAATGGCATGCCTTCTAGGTTTGTGTGAGTATATTCTGTGATATTTCCTAACGGGAATTACATGAGCCTCTTTGTATGTACTCTCACAGAATATTTAACAATTAAGATTATATATTACATAAAAATTTGAGTTTCTGCATTTTGGAAAGCCTTTAGAAAATCTGCCCTCCCTAAATCCTACATGCTATAAGCACTTGTGTTTCAAAGATAAAAAGTAAATGCCATAGAAACCTCACCAAAAGTTGAGTTGTCTTCACTAAGCCACTGCTGTTTGATAGATTTTTTACATAAATCTACATGCTCCAAAAATATTTCCTGCCTCCCCCTCCTATAGTTAATAATATTACCTTGTCACACAACAGTATAGTATGCCAGTGACGAAATATGCTTTATTTGGTTAAAGCAAATCTGGGGAGCTACCAAAGTAGCATATTCTTTCATATAGTTAGATATGAGAGCTGTATTTTTACATTGTGATAACCTGTATGGTAAGTTTACCAAAAGTACTACCAACTGATTGTAACTGGCCTGTTTCTACTTATTAGAACTTTGGATGTACTTCAAATTATCCAGTTTATTACATTTGTGAATTGTGCTTCTACAAATATTCTGGGCATTCTTATTTTATATGTAGTGTTTATAAGTGATTTGTACAAAGAATGAAAACTAAAAATGTATATATAAAGAAAAATGTATATATTTTAGACTTACATTGTGCCTATGATTACCAGCTTCCTTTTTATAAAAGATTTACTATTGAAAAACAAACTATGTTACCTGGAGGAATAATTTGATGCTTTTATACTTTGTGGTAAAATAATAGAAGGTTTCAGATATTGCTATGGCTAAAGTGGATATATGTGTACTTAACATATGAGGAAAACATGGAGAAAAAAGTATGAAAATTATCCTAATCAAAATCTAAATGGCATTTTTTAAATATCTAAGGAATTTTATTGCACTTTGCATACACTTCAGTTTAGAGAGTGTCTTAACTGGTTTTTCCTCCCATAGCAAGAATACTAAGGTCCATGTAGAACTACTTTTTGATCTTTTTTTAAAGTAAAATCTTGAAGTAATATTTAAATGGTTGGAAGCCTTAATGTTTTCTATAGCAATTAAAATGGGTATCTCACTTAAATAGAAAATATATATTTCAGTAGTTTCAGTGGAATTTGACTTATATGACCAAATAGAATCTATAAAATTTTTTCTCTGATAATTCTGAGGAAAAGAGTTCTAATTATAAATCACCTGGTTTTGTTCCTTTTAGGAAAGGAACACCATACTTTTGATGCTATTCTTTTCTTATAGCTGTGAAGGATGTGTTTGAACTTTATGCAAAACTTCCTAAAATTGTGAGTTCAATTCTGTAATATAAGTGAATAATACATTATAAAGATCACCAGGGAGGGATGTGATAATATATGCTGATTTATGAATATAGTCATAGCTACACAGAAATAATCAAAGGTGGTCTCAGGCTACCTTTCCATTAACAATCAGGCAAGCTTATTTTTAGACCATTTTCCTTTCATTCATTGGATGTAGGGTCTGTGAATACAAATAGATTTTAATGGTTTTATAAGATAAAATGGCAAGAGGGAAGCTTGAGTCCATTTTTCCTGACTTGCTAAGACATTTTAAAATTCAGATGGCTTATATACATTTTAAAGAAGGAAGCAGTTATTCTAAATATCAGTTACCAATTTTTACTGTTCAACTCTTAAGGTTTCTGTCTACAGTTAGTTCTTTTTAAAATTTAACTTTCTTTCCTTACCTTTAGCACCCTTTCCTCTTCTTTATTCTGAATAAGTCATTTATATCTTAAAGTTAGTAAATTCAGTACTTAAGACAAAAAGATTTTATTTTGATTCACTTTTGATAAGTAAAAAGGGTTACTGCATAAAATGACAATTTCCTCTTAGGGAGGGATTCCTGAATGATTAAACTGCTGAGGAAAAAAGTCAGTCTTCCTTTTAATAAAGATGACCTTAAGTCCTGGTGAGACTGGAAAAAAGAAACCCGTATTACACGTACTGAATGTATGTTCAAATGTGATTATAAGTTGTTTTATTTATTGTTATGAAGCAAACCCAAAAACCTAGCCTAAAAAAATTCTTATGTATTATTAAAAGTGACAGTAATAAAATATGTATTGGTGGTGGCAAAGAATCCCACAAGCACTCAAGATTGACATAACCTTTAACAAAGTGAAAAACTTTTATTAGAACTGCCAATTCTAGGTTCAAATTTATGTCTAAGCATTTTATTGTACTATAATTAGTACAACTAACTTTTTTAGGTTTTAAATGTCATTTTTCACTAAGCGATTTAAAATGAGAGCTTTAGGAAATTATCTTTATTTGAGTGAGAATTTATACAAGTTTGTGTCTGTGATGTTGGTAAATGCCCTTTTCTTAGGAGATGCAGGCCTTTTTCATGTGCTTTTCAGAATCCCATAGCATGTTATCCAAACTATTTTTTTTTTCTTTTTCAAACTAATAATTTTTAAACTTAAAAATAATCTCCTAACTCAGTTACAGGGTTCTTAAGGCAGAAAAATACTTCATAATTTAGTAACTTTTTAAAATTAGTCAAAGAGCAGTTGCCTAATCCCCACAACATTCTTTTGAATTAATATGGAAATCAGTAATTATCTGCCTTAAAAGGTAGGAAAACCGATGTACTATCAAGTTAAAGTTCTGGCTGAAGGTCAGAGTAACCAAGGCAAAAATGTGGGTATTCCCACAGTGCTGTTCCACTGTACTTCTATTATTCCTATCACCTTGAATAAAATATGGCACTTAAAAATTTATGATGTCATAATGCTGAATCTCTACTGAGCAAGGCTGCATAATTTTAAATTTTAAAAAGAAAAATTACAAGCCCATGTTTAAATAGGAAAGGGAGTATGGATGGAAGATTTTAAGATCATGGATGCCATTGTGTGAAATAAATTGTCTTATAAACAGTGTCAGGTTGTCCTAGATAGCACTGATTAGAAAGAGTGTACAAAGAATGCTTTAAAGACCAGTGGAACGATAATGTACCGTTAAGTTGGCACTAAGCTACACCACAGTAAAAGTCATACATATTGTATGTTGACATACACTGAGAAGAGTGACAAGAATTCTCAATAATGTATTTTAGAAAAAATTTTTTGGCTAATATTTATCTGAATATAAGACCTATAAAACAAGACACAGAAGCATTGAGCACTGAGGCTTTTCATGCCCAGAATCCAAAAGTCAGGCTTTTGTTTTTCCCCCTGTTCATGATGGTTATTATCAGAGCAGTAGCATTTCAGATGGTGCCAATCCTGTGATGAGGCACTTGAAGAGTTTGAAGGTTAGGGCATGTGAAATATGGGGCTGGAAGGAAGCATGCTGCTATCCCATTGGAAGCAAAAGGGAGTGTGGGTCCATAAAATACTTCTTCTTTGCCTTCTCTACTTACATCTAATACCTACAAAAGAAGAAGAGATGATTACTCAAAGTAAAGCTGTATGTATATAAAAGCAAGCCTGAACTTAAACTGTTATGCCACCGTTACTATACCTTAGGGATTGTTATTTTCCATCCTAGAAAGATTTAAGTTCCTACCAAGTGGTATACTGTGTGTCTATTATATGGTTATAATCTATTATATGGTTATAATCATTTAATCTTCAGAACAGTGATAGGTAGCTAATATTAACTTCATTATTAAACTGCCTTTGACTGGTTAAATTACAAACTACTTGTAGTTTCAGGTAGTGTCATAATGTTGGCTTACAAATCTTTATCCGTGAAATGAAGAAAACAAGACCTTGCAGCTTTACTGTGAAAATTGGTGACATCTAGCTAAGCATCTGGTATAGATTGTTATAACATAGCTTTGTAGCAAGTTTGAAATTAGGTCAGTTGATTCAGGAGATTTTTCCCCACTTATTTCCACTAGAAGTTGGAGCTCCATTTCCTTTATTGTACGGCACAGCTTCTTTGTTAGTCTGCGCCTGCCGTCACCTAACCAAATCTGGCGTAATCTCGATGCTGGGAAAATCCTTCAGGAAACTGCTATCCTCCCATTTGTCAGTCTTATCAGGCTCTTTCCAGCCCTTAATCATCTTAATTTCTCTTCATCTGACTTTCTTCTAACCTCACTATCTTGCCTCCTCTGGATTCCATAATTAAACAATACATAAAAGTCAGTCATTGACATTGCCTCTTTGCTATCCACCTGTGGTTCCTTTTCCTCACCTGCATCCTAAATACAGGTGTTGGCCTCCAACCAGAAATATCTGGTATCCTTTAAAATTATCTCCTTTCATGAGGCCTTTATGTATCGCCTGCATAGTTAACTACTCTTAAGCCTTTAACTGTAATAATTCACTATTTTAGATGGAAAAAGCCCTTGAAATTTGGATATCGAAGCTCCAAAAAGGGGAAAATTACTAAATTCTAGAATAAAAAATCAAACTTTTAGCTATTTTCTCAAAAGGACATATTTATTGAACAACATGCCCTGTCATTACTAATTTAATATATCTCTTACATACTAAACTATATCCTCTCGTTAACTTGCATACCTTAAGTATCGCATTTACAGTTGTTTTGACTGGGTAAGGCAAGTCCCTCCACCTGTTTTCAAAATTTTGGTTATTATACTTGTGCTCTCCCAGATGAATTTTAAGACCCATTTAACAAGTATCACGTGTCCATTCCATGAAAACGAAAGATAAAATTCCAGTGGGATTTTTAGTAGTGTATCATTAAATATAAAAAGTAGAGATCATATCTTACTTAGTAGAACTCTATAAGATTAACTATTGTCTTCAATTTACAGAAAAGAAAATTGAGATAAGGAGAAAATTAAGTAACTTGCTCAAGGTGACTTGGCTAGTAAGTAGAGTCTGGCATTTGAGCTCAAGGATGCAACGCAGAAAGAGCAAGGATTCAGTGCCTTCATTATGTCCCTGCTCGCAACTGACTACATTTTTAGGAGGCAAAATAACTGAGATAATCATTGAGGGAGCTTTTGTCTGGTTCCCTGGGCCAACAGAGACTGCATATGTTAAGCAGATGTAATGTAGTTAATCTGAGAAGGAAAAAGGAAGTATTGGCAGTTTTTCTCCAAAACACTCCCGTGTAAACTGGCAGAAAGAAGCATTTGGAAGAAGGCGATGCCAGATTGGCAGTGTGTCCTCCCTCCAAGAGGAAATAATAGTAAATGAAGAGAACGGTAGAAGTGATCTGGGAATAGACTAATCACTACCACACGTATGCAGCTGCTCCCTCGTTTACTGCTTGTCACCCACAGCACTCCAGATTAGAGTCAGACTTCCGAGCCAGACATTTCCTTATGTCCACAGAATGAACTAGAGTACCTTCTCTTTTGTCAGGAATCTATTTCCAGTATTTCCCGTGAGTCTATTATTAGCAAGTCCAAATCTCATTCTTTAAACAAGTATTAAGAGCATTTCAGCTTTTCTCTTGTTTGGATCATCCTTGAAGTCTGCACTAAGTCAGAGCAGTAGCAGGAAACAGTATGCTTCCTTAATATCTCACATGTCTCTTCCCAGGTGACTGACTTCTACAAGTAATTGTTACATGAACTTGGATTAGGGTCCAGAAGGAGCATTCTAATGAGACAGGTTATTGGCTGGTATTTTCAAGAGCAAAAAATGAGTTTAATCTTTCTGGATGTTAATGGGATAGTCTGTGAACTATTTGAGTATGGTTTTTAATAATTGATAATGTTCTCAGGTTAATGGTGTGTAGACTATGGATTGAGGATTATTTTTATAACAAAGTTTTAATTTTGATCTTATTAAACATACGCGTACAGTTTTCACTACCACCGCCCTGCATTTCTCAATCTGCTGATTTGTACTTAGGAATTTCTTCTGTCTAGACAACATTTTCTCATAAGCACTATTCCAGTCTCCCATTAACTTGATTCTTTGTTGATATTCTTCCAGCAAGTAGTAAAGAAGTGGCCTGCTTTTGAAGACATACATAGCTAGTCTCCCAAACCATCAGTGTATTACTGTTAGTGCACCAAAATAGATCTGTAACCACACATAAAATATTTGAGCTTTAGTTCAGAAAATTAAAAAAATGATACAAGTAACCAGTTGTCCATAACTAAAATGCAAAATACAAGGTAAACAGTAAGTCCATGAATTTTACCTCAAATCTCTCTTTAAGTGACAATTGTGTGCCAGTATAGACACATTATCTGTTAACAGCAAAGGTTCATTAAAACATTTGTCAAATTTACTTGTGCTTTGCAGGACCAGTATCCCAGCCAAGGGAATAAACAAAATTTGCAAGAGGATTGATTCTATTTATCAGAATGGCTAACTGGTACGCAATATTACCCATATTCTGACTTTTTTTGAAAAAACAAATGTATTGGAATATTTTATTATACAATCTCCAGTAATATTTATTCCACTAATACAGTCATTATTTGAAAACATTTTTTACTTCCTTCAAATCACTTTAATCCTGAGGATACTAGTGAATATGCTGAGTAATTTAAAACATACTTGTACCCTTCATCTCTTAATGATAGGTTGCCTGATTGGGAAGAAACAGACATCATTAGCAATAAATTATTGTATAAAATAAATGATCATGTTAAAAGTTCTTTGTGGACAAAAACAAATGTGACTTAAGTTTTGTTTTGCTTTTTAATTTTCTGTATCTTACGAGCTAATTTGTAAGACTGTTCCAGAACAGGTATGGAAAAATTTTGCACTGTGGCAGCACTCTGATCTCCTAAATTTGATACATATACATAGTTTCTTTATTCTTTTATGTTATGGCTTGAACTTGTTTTCTATTCCTTGAACTAGTTTGATTCTACAATTAGTTGAAATTTATTTAAAATTTACAAATTTCCTTCATGATAAACCCAAACCTACTTTCATTGTTCAAGCAAAAGGTCCTAACAACATTAAAAAGTATTCCAGTGCTATAGAGCATAACCTGTTGCCCAGTTCAATACTTTATCAATTCCAGAAAGTGAAAATTACAAGAAGCCTAAAAAGACTGGAAACTGCTAGATATATGCTTGATGAAGACTAGAAGCATTCTGTGGGAGAAACCCCTTCAACTCGTTTGTTATTAGCCAAAAGATAAGATTAAGCTCATGTACAAGGTCCCATTTAATTAACTTTCAAAATCTTATTCACTCTGTGTGTGGCTTTGATAATTTTTTCTAGTGTATTTTTTCTTCTTCATTCATTAGTTCCCTCTATTACATATCTTCTGTGAGTTTTTGATTTGTTTTCTGACTTGCTATGCTATATTTATTCCATAGGCATGGTATGTATTACTTTTATTACATTCCCATACAGTTCTGGGAGTTTTTTAGTTTCTAACTACTTTAAGCCATAAATTACATGGCAGTTAATGGTTTGTAGGTTAATCTTTGGTTAATGTGTTTTATTTCTAAACGGGCTCATTTAACTTTTGTTATATTCAAAGTTAATTACATTGTATTAGAGAACATAATACTATATAATACTTAATTTTCGAAACTATTTTTCTTAACTTTTTGTGTAAATGTTCAATGTATACTAAGAAAAAATATATTCTAACTCATCAATCTAGAACTCATTCATTTGGCTAACCTTGTGAATTATGTTTTTCATATCTACCCTTAAAGATTTTTTTTTTCCTACTTGATCTGTGTGAATCATATGTTAAAGTCTCCAGACAAACCTCTGGCAAGACAAGAGAAAAAAAGATAATATTATGAATGTAAATCTGCATTTAACTAAGGATAACACAACAGCGAGGTGCAACTTTGGAAATACAGACAATGTAGAAAGTTTTCTTTAAAATATATACCTTATAAAATGTGACTGAAATGTAAAAGAACTCAAAAAGTTCTGCAGCTGTTAAAGGTATCAAAGCAATTGTTTAAAATCTTTCCACAAAAATCAAATTAGATAATGTGTGGCTCTAAGGATCTACTTTGCTAGAGGCCAAGAGAGAGATCTGACCTATTATATGTCAGTACTTTATCAGAACATATAGAAAACTATGGTAAGAGTTATATAATAATGGAAATAATATCTTCAAGATGTATATCTCCGAAGACTTTTGTTCTTCTGAAACACCAGGCTAACTCCTGCCCAACCTGGGCTGCTCATGTGCCAACATGCCAGGGTTATTTCTTGGGGGCAGAGGCTTTCCTTTACGGATCAGCTGGAAACCATTACTGTTCACAGCCTCTGCCAGGAAAGAAAAAGACTTTTGCAGGTACCACTTAAGGAAATGAACAATTTGTGATACAGAAAATAAGGCTGTGGCGTGAAAAGGAAAAGGCCTAAAGCCTCTTTCTGCATGTAAATACATCCTTCAGGAACTGCATTACAAAATGTAACCTTACTGAACCCTTTGAGCAAACTTCAAAAGGAACTTCAACCACTCACCTGGATACAAGCCAGAGGCTCATTTGTCCAAATTGAGTATCCACCAACTAAATATATTCTCCCATTATGGACAGCAACTCCAGATTCATTCTGGCCTAAAGTAAGGAGAGTTGAATAAAAAGACAAAAATCCATTTCTCACATGTTTTAATTAACCCTTTTGCTAGTGAGGGTAAGTTTTTCCCTGTGGCACATTTGTATACTGCATGGGATTTTTGCAGCAACTAATCACTGCCTCCAGTACTTGGGAAAATAAGCCACTATTTCCTAGATAGTGAATCCGTGTTGGGTCAGAAGTAGGTCAAAACACTAATTAGCCAGCAAACTTAATAACAGCAAGAGTAAGCTATATGGAACTAAAGAGTTCTATAATATGTCATATACCATTAATTTATAGTGGTAGAAATAAGATACATTTTAGAAATGCAAAACAACCTCTTGTACCCTCAAATGCTTTTTTAAGGCTCGTGCTTACATTTGTAAAGTAACAGCTGCAACCCTAAGAAGTCACTAAAAGGGAGCCATGCCCCTAAGCATGTCCCAAATGAAGACAAATGGCAGGAAAAAAAAAATGATAAAGTTGCTACTTTCCCTTTCTTTACATACACAACAGTTTTAGGATTATATTAAAGTTCCTGAGGTGGGACCAGCCTGGATAATCCCTAGGTACTGACATGCCAAAATGATGAAAGGTTTCTCCTCCTACTTCAAAAAAGAAGACAGAATAACTCACTACCACATATTCTTTCCTGGAGGCCATCAGAGAGTGAAAGACTCTCTCTTTATTGATGAGCTGACACAGGACTGGCTGAAGTAATAAATAAGCTAGATTCTATAACAGGCAGATTCACAGATGTAGGGATCAAGAGTCTAAGTTACCACTACAACTGAGCTAAATACTTACAGTGGACTTCAAAAATCATTTTTGCAAAATAAGACAAAGCATCTAAATACATATCTGCTTATGCTCTCAATGTTGCCTCCCCCCAGCAGCAGCTGTAAATGACTGAATACCCACTCTGCATATTAAAATGTCTTCAGGAACTAATCTAACCCACCACTTTAAGTCTGTGATTTTTCTATCATTTCAGCAGCCCTGGAAGGACTCTGATCATTTGTTGTTGTTAATAATGCAAGGTGACATGGGAGAAAAACATTTCAGTTTCATACAGAAACACCAGAGATATGTTGTTTACTGCTTTTCATTTCTCTTTGGGACAAAGTTGGACCACACCTCGGATTGCCCTGTGGAAACACTTACATGGGGATGTGTGGCCAGAGCCACAGGCAAACCCCTCTGAACAGAACCACTCTACAGGTTAATTTCTACGAGACTACACCGACTGATAGTGACAAACAATGAAAACCATTCTTCTGAACTCTCACGAAATAAAAGGGAGCAAAACAGAAATAATTCATTTCTGTAATTATTAACTGTATCAGTACCTCATCTCTCCTGCATATATCCAAGTTCTTAAGTAAATATTGATTGATTATGGACTTTATTTGCCTCCACTAGTTATATGAGAATATGCACAAAGGTAATTCAGCCTCTGAGTAACTAGGTACCCAGCCACCTGAAGAAGACCAATTTTGTTGGGAGATAATAATGCACATCTTTCTGCTTAATAAAAGTTAGTTGCTCTGTCCATTTTGCACTTAATATTTAGATACATTAAAAGTACCTAAGAAAGCAAGTTCAAAAAATTTGCCATTTAATTAATCAAAGATACTTGCCAGTTAACAGATTGAAATTACAACGTGTCCACTGGTCAGTGTCAATGTTGTAAGAGTCTATATGACGCACAAGAATCCGGTCATTATTGTAGTCAAGGTCATTGCCACCAAGAACATAAAGCTTCCTTTGGACAGCAGCCATAGAATGGTAGACCCTTCTCTGTAGCATGGGGCTGCGACTTATCCACTTATTCTGAAAAATGAAATTCAAGTGCATTAATAGAGGACCTGCTTGGCAGAAAACAGCAGTGGGTGGCTCATTAGTAGCAGGAGCCCTAATGTTTATCAACCACATTCTGCTTTGCATTTCATAATGAAAACATTAAAATTTTATAAGGGATAACATTAAAATTTTTCAAGATGGGTCTCTTACCTAATTCAGAGAATTTATACATGGAAACTGAAGAATGAAAGTACCTGGCTAGATATCCCTGTGAGAGTGATGTAATGGTTAAGAAAACAGACTCCAGATGCACAATGCCCAAGTTATCTGATTTGGAGCCATTTTCTTTAACCTCTCTGCTTATTTCTTCATATGTAAAGTGAGCATAATACCTATCTGAAATAAAGTCTCTTGCGAAGATTAAATGAGCTAATACACGAGGAATTTAGAAAAATGCCTAGTATATAACAACTGTCCAACACATGTTCACTTTTTAAAAATACTGTAATAATAATCATGGTGCCCAAGGCTCCTAGATAAACTAGGGTGAGGGTGGCTTTGCTGTACTGTCCAAATTCATCTGAGATCAGTGGATGAGCTACGATTTGTTTCAGTAACAAACCTCCCACATTTTTTTTGTATCAGCTTCCATTATATATTCACAATTACATACAGTTCACAGTGCAACTTTCACTATTACATCTACCAAACTGGGAAAAGTCAGTTCTAGGCACACATTTATTTGTATTGGTATAAAACCAAGTTTTGTATGCGAACATTAGGGAATAATGAAACATTTAATATTTGGTTCTAGAACACCCTCAATAGTGAGAAGGGTATGCTCAGCCCCTTTTAAAGTAAGGCTCCTGTTACAATGTAAATTGTAAAATTAGATAAAAATCAAGTAAGACTTTAAATCTCAACTAAGTAATTGGTAAGTAAACCAAGAAATGAACAGGTAAATAAACCTAACCATTTTCTTTCTCTGTAAACACTAAGAATACAGGAAGAATTCAGTTTCTTTTTTTGCCAAGAAAAATTTGGATTTCGACCAGAAAAATCTTATGATGTTTTGAATACATAGAATGTTACCAGTTCACAAAGCTGTGAAGAAAGAAACAAACAACAAACATGTTTTATAAATATTGGCATATACGCTCACTATATAGACATAGACATACTATAGACATATATACTACATCATTTCCA
Organism: Hystrix cristata; assembly: GCA_004026905.1. Classification (NCBI taxonomy): domain Eukaryota; kingdom Metazoa; phylum Chordata; class Mammalia; order Rodentia; family Hystricidae; genus Hystrix; species Hystrix cristata. Next base: position 49,738 of record PVJO010002418.1, read on the forward strand.
GTTTCTCTTTAAAGATAGAGGGAAAAAAAAGTTGTACAGTTTGACCATTATCTGTTCCCTATATGAATATATAATAATACCCTTCCAATTGAATATATTCTTTAATAAAATGGCCAAGGCTTTTTTTCAGGTATTTTGCTAAGAAATATCTTTAATACATATTTGAGTGAATTTAAAAATTCTGATGATGCTTTTCTTAGGTGCTGTCTAAAGAGACAACCCATTACAGTATTAGGAATCAGTGTTTACATTAGCAGTCTAGTCCCCTGCCACAGACTATAGATGCCATCTGGTTTGTAAAGCCTGCCTACACCCCCTGATTATATCTTCAGCTGCCTTCACTGCAGTGCCTGCCAGGTGAACCACCAACCACTGCAAAGGCAAAGAAACAGAGAGGCCTGGTGGGGTCATTCCTAATAAGCTAGCATGTGAATACTAATCAGTGGTGGGGAAGCAGAGGTCACCCCTGTCTGCCTGTTGGCAGGTAGCAATGTGCTCTGTGGCAGATGGCAGGCATTATCGACTCTCCACAAAGGCCTAGAAAAGAAAAAAGCACCAGGGCTGAGTGATAGAGTTATTGAGATTCTGAGCAAGATGCAAGCAGATGTGATGTTTGCCAGTACCCACCGTAAACAATATGCCAGCAGAATTTTTAAAAAGAGCATGTGTGTACAAACACGAAATGGAGCTCATTTGATCAACGTTAACACCTTCCTTCCTCTTTAACCATGTGCACCAAACTCAAGAAAATATAATTAGTGGTCCCTCTTGAGATAAATGACTCATGGACACTTGTTTCATGAAATTTATGGCTAATAACATCAGGAATCATTTTCTGAAAAGTGATTTCATTATATTAAGAATCAAGTAATTATTAGAATAGAAAGATACCAAATATACTGAGAACACTGTAGACATACCTTTGGTGATCAGTCCTAACTCAGACTGCCAAAGTCAACCTGTTGTTTCATACCCCAATATTGTACCTTCATCTGATACACATTTTAAACCTCCAAATTAATTGGGACATTGTCACAATAAAAAATTACATTATCCAAATCATAGAAATGGCAAAATTCAGCAGACATCTGCCAAAGCCATATATTTTGGTACAAAGAAAAAAGAATAAAAATATTTCTTTTGAGGAAGAAGTCCTTAAATATGCACAAAAAGTGGCTAGAAGAAAGCACTGGCACCATCACAAGGTTTCTAATTCAGTCCCTAATACACTCAAGCTTCTTAGATACTTGACTTCAAATTTCTCCCAGATATTATAGAACATTTTGGTAAAGTTAAATAATAATTGATTTGAAAATTAAACTGTAAGCATGTTCCTCTCCTAGAATAGCACCCCTTCCAGAACATAGGTATAGAACAATCAAAATCCTTTCTGCGTTATGCAAAACTCTAAAGCAGTACCACATTGTGCACAGCATAAAACTAGGGGCGTGGAAATTTTCTAACAACAAATTAGAAACCAGAAAGCAGTTTACCCAGATGCTTCCTTTTCGCTACATAAGCATGTATATGTATATACACTTGGCATTCCAATTACTCAGTCCTGTGGAGATCTTTTAAAATTCATTTTAATTAAGGTAATAGCTTTTTATATGCGATTCTTACCTGGTTAGGTTCATACACCATTAACCTGTTCTGATATTGTGCTGTGTTAGTTACTCCACCTATAATGGATTAACATGTGTTAGAGCTTTTCATGAATAAGAAGTGGGATATTTCAATATAAGAGTGAGATACACCAAAGGGAAATTAGCTACTGCTAAGAGGCTGTATACCTTTCACAGGTGAACCTGTGACATAATTAAGCTTATTGTTGAAGTAGTTTAATTTTAAAGAAACTTCAGAAGCAATCCAGATGAGAGCAAACAAGTATGCTGACCTTACCAAGAGGTTCCCAGTTCTGCCACACTGCTCTGTGTGACTGGAACAATGAGCAAAGTATAGGGAGGAAGTGGGGTGAACACAAAGATAAACCTACGTAAGTTATGCCAGGATCATAGTTATATGGTAAATTCTTATGCTTAGCTAAATTGGCAAATTTAAAGCTCCAACTTCTATGGTTAACAAAGAAATAGCTTTATATATAGGTGAACCATATAGCAAAAAGCATTACTTATCAGGGGGGGTCTGCAGCCAATGCTGGCCAACAGAATATAATGAAAACCACAAATGCAAGTTACATGCAATTATAAATTTTTCAGTAGCTGTGTTAAAAAAGCAAAAATTTAATATGAAATATTAAATTTTACTTACCTCAGTATAGTCAAAATATTATTCCTGTATGAAATCAACATAAGTTACTGAGATGTTTTATATTCTTTTTTCATACTAAATTTCCCAAATCCAAAGTGTCTTTTTATATCATTCCTGAAAAAACTGGGGCATTTAGCATCGTGTTCCTGAAACGCCTCTCTTGTGTTCCCAAGACTCTTGCCAAGTCAGGAGGGCTTTGCAAGCAGCTAGGAACTGGTATTTCCAAATAGTATTATCTGAGGGAGACTGGAAACTGGGCAAACTAGGGTTACTTATAGAAACTGCCTTCCTGGCCATCTGCTAAGTCAGCTGTTCCTTGGAATGTTGCTCCTACAATGGAGCACAGCAAGGTAATGACGTCACCGCTGCATAGTTTAATCTATAAAACTCCCTTCCTGCAATAACTGGGTGCACAACAGGGAACTGTGGAGTACTCTAATCCAGTTAACCAACACTGAATACTGTACTTTGAGCTCTCTCTGGCTATCTTCCTGTCTGGCGCTCTGTCCCTAGACATTCTGGTGACTCTCTCTCTAGCCCACCACCACAGGACACTAGCAACTTCCTGTTTGGCCAACTGCCAGGAAATTCGGCAATTAACTACTTCAGCTTGTTTCTCTTGAACATTCTTGGTAAGTTCTGGTGACCTTTTTGTCTAGCCCACCACCCCTGGATCTATCCTTTTCTGCTAGCAGGTCTCAACCTGACAATTTCCTGATGATACTTAAATAAACCGTATCTCTCAGCCATCTCTCAGTATTTTCTCCCCTCTTTGAGCAGCGAACTTGACTGCCCCAGCCTATCTGATGCAGCACAAACTGACCACACTTCAGATACTCAATAATACACTTAATGGCTACTCGCTAACAAATTATTAGTATAAATGTAAAGCTCTCCATGCTGTTGTAGTAAAAACAAAACTCTTGATAATGCTTCGGTCCAAGAGACATGAGATGCTTAATAAAAACCTACAAACAGAACTAATAACACTGCCACAAGTAGAAAATTCTACACCTGACCTCAAGTGATGGATCACAAGTCAAAACACAGGCACACAAAAAATATTTTATAAAATTACCTTAGGTTATGTGTACAGGTTTATACAAAAGAATCTTGTGTTTAGATGTGGTTTCCATCTCTACAATGTCTTCTTATGTATAAGGAAATATTCCAAAATCTGAACCAATCCCAAATCCAAACATTTCTAGTCTTACGCATTTTGGATAAAAGTTCTTATTGTGCATGTTATGTACAGTGAGTCCTATAAAACCGGAATTTTTAAGCTGCAAGTTTTACCATCAAATGGAAAATTTCTGAAGAACACATAAAATACTACAGTGAAAAAAAATTAGGTGAAAATAGGAATGCAAGGACCAAAAAAAGTCTATCTCTAGAAAAATCACCTTATACATAGTATAGACCCTTGTGTAAAATGAATAACACTCTTATTTTAATAAGTATCAGAATGAAGCAGGTAATTTTTCAATAAAGATCTGAAATTGAGCCAGATATTGGAATTTTTTTTCAATTTAAAAAATATGTACTGCTACAGACTATGAAGGACTTAACATTTCCCCAGGTTTAAAGTCTGCTTCCTGCCACTAAGCCCCTGACCTTTGTGGAGACCAATTAAATATATATGTGTATATAATTATACTTTCTCTATCTCTTTGACATATAAATGATATAAGTCATCTTTAAAAACCACTTACCATTTTTACCACTCAAGAAAATCTTCATGGGTTTGGGAGCCATCCTTTTGAAACGGTAATCATCAGGAAGACGGTGCCCTATCTCCTGATTTCCATGGGAGAATAGTAGTCTAATTCTGATTGCATGGTCTAGTCACAGAGAAAACAGCTGCACCTCAGCAATAACCGAATGTCCTGAATATACCCATTGGTCAACCCTCCCCTAAAGCCCTTTATTACTTTCCTATTTCTCACACCAATGGTTAAAAACGACCCTCTTAAAAATCTCTTGTTTCAAAGAAGTTGATTGCAAACTTCATTCTCTCTCCCCTGTTGAAATAGTCTTGAATAAAATCTTCCTTGTCTGTTTAACTTTTCCAGGGCAATTTTTGTTTTGACAGTTCACATGCTTTAAATAGGTCTCCACCATCAACTCCATGGCCAAGAATCAAGCCAACCAGAATCCAGAGGATCAGTGCCTAATTCTCAACTGAGCTGGAATAGAATACTAGTGGGTACATAAAGAGGGGAAACCTATCCAGGCCAATCATTCCTCTCACTAAAGCCCAGTGAGGAAATTATATCTTTAATTGGCCATGGCTATTATTAACTGGAACGCTGTTTTTTTTTTTAATTCTGAGGTTTTCAACCACTATTTTTTTTGGTGGCCAGGGTTGGGGGTGGGTTCTGGGGATCGAACTCAGGGCCTTGTGCCAGCAAGGTAAGCACTCTACCACTAAGCTAAATCCCCAACCCCCTCAACCACTTTTAAGATCAGCAAAAGGTCTGCAAAGAAAATCCACAAATAGAAAAATGAGATTCCTATCCTCAAAAAATATTTTTTCCCGGATTTCTCATTGAATGTCTCATTTTTTAAATGAGGAAAAGAACACATTTAAGAAAGCTGAGGATGAAATGCCTAGAGTGAAGATGTGTCAAAATATATAAGTATGTTTCTATTTCCCATCTTTCCTATCTGATTAAAAATGGAATATTTGATAATTCTTTCTCAGCATAAACACACAAATAATCAAATCCAGTGAGACCACACAAGTGTTCAAGGTTAAAATGACTGCCAGCGCTTTTGATCTGGGCCATAACTGCTAGATTAATGTCCAGCTCACCTACAATCAATTCTCTGACTGAGAGAAGATAGAGGGTAAAACTTCCACCTTTTATTTTAAAACTTCAAAAGTTTTTCTACTTGTTTTAAAAATATGGGACAAAATACCAACTGCAGTAAACTATCTGCTTGGTGACACTATTTGAAAATATTTATACTACTGTATGTATCAGACTCTCCCCATTATAGATTAAATATATAACAGATGAATTAGAATGAAGCTATTACATTCCCTCTCCCAGAGGACATAAGTGTAACACCACTTCAGAATTACTCTTTACTAGTTTCCACAGATGCATCTGTAATACATTTTTGTTAATCTGCACTCAGTAATTAGATTCCTTACCCTTACATACAAATTTTCACCCACATGACAATGTTTAGAAATGAGATATTAGATTACAAGTTGAGAGTAAAAATTAAAAGTCCTAGTTAGTTATTTTGTTCATTACCTCCAGAATGTAGGACCACAGGAGGTGCCTAACAAACAGTGCTTAATTTTTGCCTCGTCAGGGTTGCAAAGGAAAATCTTGGAAATTATTTCTATTGCTTTCTCCTTTGAAATAATTTACAAATCAACATATAAATTAAAATGTTCTTCTTGGTACAAAAAATAACTTTTTAGAAAAGCATCCAAGTTTTCAGTCTACATTTCTTTTACAGTCACCCTCATTTGCAGAGCTTTGTCATTACATTCCCTTCACATAACACTCTTCACTTTTAGATTAATCTGCTGAAATGAGACGCTAAGGATTTGCATACAGATTTGACTATACAAAAATAGATATGGAATTAATAACAGTCTCTATATGTTTTAATTTTTCCTACACTGGAGTACCCTTGCCTGCAGCAGTATTCCTGGCTTTGAAAGTCATCAAGCTGATGTGCCTGCTCTGGGTTACGATGCCACATGCTGCTATACTGTCCCCTGCAATCAAAGCACTTGCAAAGATAGATTCCATGCCTTCCTCTATCAAGTATATTTTATAGATTAGCAGTTTTGATCTCCCTCCCCCACCCCAGGGGGGATAATCTGCATCTTAACAGCTTTCTATAGATATATCTGTCATTAAATATGCCATCTCATATCAGCATCCATTTTTAAAACCAAGTTTTCTCTAACTTTGAAGTGCTACAAAGTTAAGACTTTTCAGCCAAAATTGAAAATGAGCGGCCTTGTCTTATACTTTTGAACTGTTACTTAGTGATATACTGCAGGTTCCCCCAAAGTCAAATAAGTCTTTAAAAACTGCCAGAAGGAATGAAAAGTTACCACCATGCTACTAGTAGTGAGGAATGCTTTCTATCATCAAGACAAGAGTGAAGCATTTTTCTTAAGCTTTTCTGTACAACTCCCCACAAAATCTGTGACAAATGGAGGAAAACATACCAGAGAGAGGATGATGAGTAACTGCCAAACAAGCAACCTCTGTCTCTGCTACCAAGATCACCAATTCTCAGAACTCACTGTTTTTAAAAGCGCTGATAATATCTATAAAAACAGGTGTTTAGGAAAACTGCTCTCATTATACTTTGGTCCAAGTGGGTCAAATTTGATGGCTCTGTTGATTTCAAAGATAGAAAATACCTTGTTGATTAAAAATAGAGTCCTACACTAAACTCCAATAGCAGAAGCCTGTGGTTCCTAATACAGTGCTAATGCACAACTAAGACCGAGCAGGATACAACAAACTGATCGATCATTTCCATACCCTTATGTTAGAGAATACACCAAACTAGAATTCTGCCAGCAAATTCAGGACTGAGGAAAACCATCTTAAGTTCTTTGTAATTCTTTCGGAGGCTTGCAGTGCCCACGTTTTCTGATGGTCTAGGGGAAGGGTTTCAGGACAGGCTGTGACATTAACATGAGCTCTTTATCACTGTGTCCCTGGGGAAGCCGTTTACCATGACCAGTATCAGGTTCCTCATATGCTAAATGGAGATGACTATATGTCTGCATCAGTTTTAGGTGAATCAAGAGTGCATGGCACACAGGCAAACCATAAAGGGAAGTTTACTACGATACCTGGCCATTTTATCAAAGTTTTTTTTTTAATCATTTCCAGAAAAAGTTAAATGACTATGTATGGAAATACTGAATTAATAAACAAAGTTTATAGTCTGGAATATATTTCTTACAGTTCTTTTTTATAACAATCAGAAACACCAGACAGTTTGAGTATCCAAGGGCATTTTCCTTCTTAAATAGTTTTAAGGTTTTTTGGTTGTTTTTTTTTTTCTCTATAAACATGCTTAATTCTCAAAAGACTAAAACTTCATATTGTAGTTCCTCAAGAATGACCTAGCATTCAATTCATGTTAGTCATTTTTATGGCGTGAAACTATTGGCCTTAAAAGTGACACCATAGGAATACTAACAATAGATGTAAAAATAAACTTTTATTATCTATTTTTACATGGTTAAGCTGTTCATATTTTAGGGTGTTTATAATGCTCTATAAACAATTAAATCCAAGAATCTTTGTGCTAAATTAGCATCTTGAAGCATACTTAATCCATGCATTAAATTAAAACTAGTATCCATAGTATTTCTGTCACACTTGAGGGACTCACACAAATGGATGAGTAATTAACATACTCAAAACCTACAAAAAAAAAGTCTCAAATTTACAAAATATCTATAAAGTACTGCTGTACTTGAGAAATGTAAAATTATATTTATGTCATCTACAGTGAGCAGGTACAATTTATAACTCAGAAATAGGTAAAGTATGTGCCCTGTGTTTTAAATAAGTGAAATGGTAAAGCTACCAGAATGTTAAAGTCAACTTGGGACACCTGCACTTCAAAATGTCAATGAAATTTCACTCTAACTTCTATTCCTCCCTGTGTATAATGTCAGAATCCTGCCTCCCAAGTTTTCTGAATATTCCTAGCAAGGCTAAGCTCTCAAGTTCACCTCTGTATATCTCCAGTGGCTTTGCTAACTTCTCTGGGGGGCTTTTACCTTCCTCTTGCCATCAACTAGATTCTTCAAACATTCCCCATTTCCATGATGTAGCTTTAGCCATCTTCTCTGGGTAGAGCAATCTAGCTTAACCCTTTATTCTGTTCTCTTTTTCCAGGCCCATCTAGATGGACACAAAGAGATTTTCTAAACATAGACAATTCTCTCCATAAATTCTGGAGTCAATGGTTTGAATTTTTTTTCTTTAACTATTAAGCTACCAATTTTAAAGATCCTCAGATCACTATACTATGTATATAATTATTTGAGAAACAAATTCTAATCCAAACCAATGTATTTTAGAATCGTTCCATATTATCAGTAAGTTTCTTTTTACATTTTAGCATTATATTACTGTTTATTTTTTCAAAGCTGAACTGTAGGACCACAAAAAGGAAGATATATCTTAATTCTGTGCCTTAAGAAAGATGACAGTTAAGCAACTACAGACAATCACATTACTGTTGATTCTAAACACATCTCCAGGTATCATTATTCTGTGTATCATTTATTTTCAATTCTATGTCATTTGGAAATTCTCCTTAAGCATTGTTCTTCAAACTTTTGCTGCAGTGATAAATAACTGGTACCTGTGTGGTTTAAAGATAAACGCATGGCTCAAAAATTCAGAGACACACTGAGGTTGGGGATTTAGCTCAATGGTAGAGCGCTTGCCTAGCAAGCACAAGGCCCTGAGTTTGATCCCCAGCGCACCACCTTCCCCCAAAAATCCAGACACACGGAATTCAAATCCAACTGTGAAATATTAGCTATGTGATCTCGAGAGTCATTTAACTTCCTTAAGCTTCATTTCCCAGATAGTAATGTGAGGGTAAACAAAGTACATTTTTAGGACACAGGTAAGTTAGTATGGATGTTAATTACAATGTTAGAAAAATGAAAGTTTTTAAGTGTATTTTTGGAAAATGTAGGTGATCTGTTTTCTTCCCTTCAACCACTTAGCTCATTTAAAAGCACTGTAGGATAGTTCATTTCTGTTTAGCATCCATCTAGGATCCATGTGTGGTTTTCTCTTTTTAATCTCTTTCAGATGGGGCAGGAGGCAGTAAAAGTTAGGTAAAAGTGAAGAAGAAAAAAGTAAGTACTACAGGCAGCTGGTTATCACACTCTAAAGCAACCACAATTTAATGTTTAATGGACATCACAATTTACTAGAAATGTTTCAATAGACATGTCAAGTTATGAAGCTCCAAACCTCTACTAGGCAGGTAGCTTTCTCATGTGACAGCTACTTCCAGAGGCAACAAACCAGTGCATTCCCACAACACAGAATGTTCTCCTGCAAGCAAACCTTCAGGCCCTTGGTCTTCCCTTAGCAGGATCCCAGCTTAACAAAGTCTTTCCAGTAGACTCCTCTGAGCTGCTGCCTAACAACCTTCTATCATAACTGAATCCAAGCATCTGCCTTTTCTAATTCTCTGTTGTATATCACCAAAAAGGAGAACTGAAATTTTTCAAACAGGACCACCATACTTTTTTGACTTCCAATTCTAGTGTGATCTTGAAAACTCATTTTTAAAATATCTGTTGTTTCCCTCTTAGTTTTGTTTTGGAGGTGTTTTCCAAGGTCATATTCTACCTAGTCCTAGCACTGAACCAACTCAAAAGATCACTCTGTCTCTCACCTGAACCTGTCAGCAAAAACCCTTCTCAGGTTCCTGCCCCTCATCTGTGGTATCCTGGCTCACACCCATCTCCATCTCCTTCTCTCCAGGGTGAGAACTAGAGGGGACTCCTTCCTCTGTATGAGATTCATCCTCCATCCACTCCCTGCTGACGACTCTGCATCTGTTTTCCGTATTGTATCCCAGGATGTACACTCTTTTTGGTTCCTAGGAGATGCTCTCAGCATTCACCAACCAAATAGGAGCCCTCTTCCCTCCATCTTCAATTTTACTCTCTTCTTTCTCTCATCTGTAAATGTGCTTAATGCAGTTGCATCCTTAAAACCCTCTCATTTGAACCTGTATTTATTTTTCTAAGTATGCTCTCTCTTCTCAGATAAACTTCTCCTTTTTTCCTTCTAATCTCCTTTTCTCTCTCCTAAAGCCAAAATATTATTTTTAATGAAAAAATCGTGGGTTTCTCGTGGACTGAAATATGTGTGTACCTAGAAACAACCCATTCTATTCCTGCACGCAAGAGTGTACAATGAGCCACACAATAACCAGAGAGTTTCCTGATAAACTCAGACTTGGGGATGAAGTTGAGATGATACACTGTCCATGCATATTAGGTCAAGGCAACCTTATCCCAATTTCTTGCCAAGCATAGGTTGTATCTGTGGTTTCTGTGCTCCTACTTTTCTAGTCACACCTTAAACTACTCTGTTCTAGTTTCTACTTTCTCCCCTGAAAAAAGGTCTACTCCCCTGAAATTTCTTTCATTGAAATTCTCCTAATTGAAAAACATGGTAGACATATTTTGAACCTTGATGTCCTGGTGGTAGTGAACAGGCCTCACACATTCTGTCTCACACTTTCTGTTTTAGTTTTGGTTCCTGTAACATCCCGTCCCCCTCCTCTGAACTTGTCCATCCTTCAGTCTCTGATTTCATCCTGAGTCCCCACCGAACACCCTCCTTGCTAGTGTTTCCCAAGCTTCCGCCCTTGGCCTGTTTCCACACCGTTTCATGCCTATGCGTCTCCTCATACTGTCCACTCCCTCCGCTTATCATCTCCCATTTGTTCTGGGAGACAAAAAGCAACATCCTCTCTGTGAGCTCAGGAAGGAATCTTGATGAGAGTGAAGAAGTTAAATCCAGGGAATTGGAGTGGCTAACAGAAGAGTAGTAGTGCATACAGAGTGCTAGAGTGTCTTGTGCTTGGTAAGCTAAATAGGTAGCCTACAAGCCTTCCTGTTAGGTGGCCCCCTCCCACAGGGGATCTAGAAGGGGCAGTTGAATTGTACTGTCTAGGTACAATTCAACCTTCTGCATCCATGGGTTCCAAATCCATGGATTCAACCAGCCACAGTTACAAAATATTTGGGAAAAAATTTTCATCAGTACTGAACACGTATGGTTTTTTGTCATTATTCCCTAAACAATATAGTAAAATAACTATTTACATAGCATTTACATTTTAGTATATGACATGATATGCATAGGTCATATGCAAATGCTACACAATTTTATAAAAGCATCTTGAGCAGCTTAAGTTTTCCTGTACATGGTGGAGTGTTTGTGTATGTGTGCACACGAATGCACATGTGCATGTGCACATGTGTGCATGTGTGTCCTGAAACCAACTTTCCTTCCTGGTGAATACTGAGGAACAAGTATACCAGCACAAAGTGGATCACTAGGTTTGTTCAATACTGTGTTTGCCAAAGGGCACGACAATTATTGAAATGACTAAACCATGAAGTCCCAGCAGTAGGCCAGATAGGAGTTAATGGATATGTACACAGTAGCCAATAACCTGAGGCCAAATTAGGCTGACGGTCCTACCTTTCTTGTCCCCCGTAATAATTACTCCCTGCAAGGTCCACTCCTTCTGGACCTTGCCAAGACTTCTACCATCATGCCAGCATACCATTGCTGCATCGTTAGCCTGGAACAGGAATTAGCCTGTTCCCACATTAGCCTGGAATAGGAACAGGTTAGGAACTTTGCTCAGCATTTCAAGATTGGTAAGAAGTAGGGCAATTTCACATGTGCGTGCAACTGTACTCTTTGTCTTAGTACACCACAATTTGATCTCCACCAAACCACTGTTAGTTCCCAATATTTTATATTTAAAATTTAGACCCTAGAAAAATAATATCTGCACACAGAAAGCTATAACTGTGATATTTTTAAAATGTTAATGAAATTCTACATTGTTTTAACTTTAATGGATACTAGAAAATCTAAAGCTCCTTTAGATTTGAAAAAATTAAAGTTGTTTTAAATGAGAATAACGCAAGCTTTATATAAATTTAATCAAGATGAAAACAAACATAGCTTCTAGGAAGTTAAAGAAGCTTTAACAAATGTTCTTTCTGAAAAACTCTGATTGTCAACTCCTAAAGGGTAGGAAGTGTTTGCAGAATTAATCTTGTATCTATCACCCAGCACTATGTAAAGATACAGCATTCACCAGATCATCAGGAAAACATTAAATATATTGCTTTCGAGTAAACACAATAGCATTTGTCTTATTTTTATAGTTTTAAAGTGCTAATTTTGTAGTTAGCTCATTATCTTGCTGCCACTTGATAAAAATAAAATGTTGTACTGCAAGATGAGCTCAGGATTAAATTTTCCTCACAAAAAAAGGATCTTTTTAGTAGTTCAGAAACTATATCTTACAACAGAGAGCATGTATTTTATAACACAGCTACAGGATATTTAATGCTTATTTTACTTCAGCACTGTGAATTTCAAATTGAAATGGGATGGAGCATTTGTGAATTGGGTCACGATGTCAAATGCTGCAGGAGCCTGTAAAATTTGACTATCTCTAACATCTTAAATTAAATGCTAATGTGTATAGCCATACAGCCTGATTTTTCTGAATTCCTCTCTGCTCATCGCACTTTAAAAACTATGAAAAGTTTTCAGGATGCCTTGACCCCAAAATGAATAGAAAAAGGGAAAGGGGGCAGGGAAGGAGTGAGCATGATGAAAATATTAAGTCTCTAAAGAAACATTCATTTTGTGTTCTATGGAACAGAACTAAGCCTCTAAAATCCACATTCTATAATCCATACTACTGCTACCTCAGGCAAAGCTTGCAAAATGCCAGAAGGATGCCAATGACTCAATCCCCCATCAATTAAGTTGGAAATACTTGATTATTTGGTCAAAGATAAGAATAACTGTCAAACATGTTCATCTGCTCCAATAAATCAGGTGAACATTTCTAAACCAAAATAGAGAGGGTGGTCTATACCTGCCTTTTTTAAGAGGCCTATTAGCAAATCTGGTCACCCCTCCTTATTCATGTTTAGATTCACAATTGATTTATTATAAGCTGGGCCTGAGGAAAGAAGCAGATGACTGAAGGTATTAGAAATGTCACTGGTGATTTCCTCTTCTTTCCAATTACAGGTATTGTACCGTATACAGGAAAGTGAGTTTCTCATCTCAAGTACACAGTAGGGAGAAACAAACCTGAGAAAATTGATATTGTTTTCATTAAGTATGGTTAACACAGGCTGCATACATTAGTGCAAAAGAAGAACAAAGAAAATGTATTTCCATTCACAGTAGGAGACAAAGTGAGATGGCAAAAGATATATAATACATTGATACATTTAATAAGATGGAAAAGGAAACATATAGGCCCATATCAAAAGGACAGTCAACTGGATACCAGGATGGTCGATCTAGCCCATCTAAAATGAACTTCTTTGCTTTCTTAAGCCTCACTGAAAAAGTATTAAGGTGTCGTATCTTTAAGATTATGTAATCAAAACTCTGGCATTTTTTAAAAAGCTAGTTTCACAGCCCAAAACGAGGAATATCTGCTACAGTATTAATGAGAAATTCATACAAAATTTAGGAAGAACAATGCCAAAAATAGGAATACAGTGAGAATATATAAAATCAAATAAGTCAATGGAAAGAATGTAAATTGGGAGAAAACATAAATTGCACTTATTTCATAAATCCATCATTTTTCTGTTGTCCAAGAAAGGACAAATCTGTTTCTTCTATTACCAAACACTCATTTGTAGACAGTTTGAAGTTTCTTCAACCAAACCAACAAGATAAGATATAGTTCCTACTGGTGGTTTTCTTAACTGCTGAAATACATGTATTAACAAGGAAGATGTCACCAGAAAAATAAGGTTTTTAAATACATCTACATATACTAACATATACAATCATTTTAAATGTTCATTTGGTGTATGGGACCAGTAATTACTGAGCTCTCATTTATCCTCTTCCTTTCCCTAGTCTTAACTTCATTCATTAATTTATTGAGCACCTAAAACCCTGATGTCAGGTTACAACAGTGGAAATTAGTGAACTGCCAATAATTGAGGCATCACCCAGAGAAGCTAAGCCTGCCACTGTCGCTGGTTACTGAGGACAGAAGAAGAAAAAGTGAACAGAGTGCAAACAAATTTAAAATGAGGGAAAATTGTCAAAATAGGTATTAAAAAAACTGGAGATGACTACTGAGAAAAGCTGAGAAACATCTGCCTCCTAAAAGTGATTATTTCTTCCAAGTATAAGCAGCAAAGCTACCCATAATATTTAAATTATTTATCTTCCTATTCCTCCTCGTCCTTGATAACCCAAAAATCCAAGTTGTATCTGAGTTACAATATGAGCATTTATCTTCCACGCGAGAGAAGATCCAATGCTGTTCCCTGATAAGCAAACCTTCAAAGATAGCACTTGGGCTATTTCTCCACAACAGGATTGAGAACACAGGTCGATTCTGTGATATTGATAGCAGATGCCTACAAACACCTGTACATGCCAAACTGTAGCCAGGAGAGGCCTGGGAGGGTATGTAATGGACATGAAACAAGACTAACAATGAGTGGCTAATGGTTGAAGCTGGCTTACAGGTGTCTGGAGTCCAGTATACTCATCTCTGCTTTTTCCATAAGCAAAAGGTTAAAAAGGAAACAACCAAAAAGTAAACCAAACTAAAATGGAGTCCAAACTACATCCCAAAATAATTGGTAAAAGGGAAAGTAAATAGAAATAAAAGATTAGGATGGCTTGAGAAATACCATTTACAGACAATACACATGCTTTGTTTTAGTAACTTAAATTCCTTCTTTCAATGAACAGCATAGCTAATACCTGAATATATATCCATTTTTATACCCCATAAAATGGATTTACTGAGCTCTTATTTTTCCTGAGTTATCTTTGAAGAAATGGCTCATGGCCGGGAATCCAAAAGTAAAAGAATAAGGAAAGGACCTGACTAAACCACAAAGTACACCATATAATCCCAGAATAATCAAAAGCTAAAAATGTAAACAATAGAAGAAAAACAGATGTGATGAGCCGTTAACTTCCATCCTGCATTTTTACATCACTAATCACTCAGAAAGTCACAGAAAGATCAAATACTTCCAATTTTATTGTTCTCTATGGAATAAGTACTCAAAAAATGATTGTTAATTAAAAATGGCATTGTTGGCTCAACTGTTCAATTATACATGGCTACACTGCTAAAGCCAAACTTTTAAATTTATGCTCAGTGAAAGAGGTTTTTTGTTTTGTTTTTTTTTTGTTGTTGTTGTTCTGGGGATCAAACTCAGGGCCTTGCACTTTTAGGCAAGCACTCTAACCACTGTGAAAGAGTTTTTGATAAATCCAACATACGAGGTACATTCTACCTGATATCCAAAGAAGACCATCAGCCACATATCCAGCATGACACGAAAGGGATCGGTCAAAGGACTGCACAAAGGTCCATTTGTTCTTCTTGGGACAGTATCGCTCAACTGTAGGCAGAACTTGCCGTAGTTCATTTCTGCCCCCAACTGCATAGAGGTATTCATCCATGGCACCCAATACAAAATGCTCCCGGCAGTTTTTCATGGGTGCTATCTCTGCCCAGGAATTACTGCGGGGGTCATAGCGACAAGCGGTCCTCACGGCACATGTTCTGCCACTGGGATGCTCCACTTCTCCTCCCGCTACAAACAGGAAGTCCCCCATGACTGCCACACAGTGATGGCTCCTTCCCACTGGCATGGGAGCCAGCTCACTCCAGTTGGCAATGGCAGCTATGAGAGCATTCTCCTGGTCAATGGGATTAAAGTACCGAAGCTCCTTGACTTTACAGACCTCACGCTTTTTCCCACCAATGATATACAGCGTGTCTGACTGGAAGCGTGGTTTGGTCCTGCGGGTTTGCCAGACAGGCTGTGCATAGATGCTCTGGTGGTATTCCAGGGCCTCGTTGACGAGGGCTGTTGCAGTCTCACTTGCCTGGACCAGGGGGTGTGACAAGGCAACTGTATGGAGGGTATCCACATCCATTAGGCCAAAGCGGATGTACTGCAGAAGCTCATCCATGTACTGGTAATGGCAATTATGTTCCAACCACCTCACAGCTAGCTGAAACAGAGGGAAGTGGGATGAGAGGAAAAGACAGAAGAAAAAAGAAAGGAGAACACAATGGCATATAGGCAGGTCACCATATATTCTTTCAGACAATACAATTTTTGCTATAAGCGACTACAGCAGTAGAATATTTTGATACCTAAGTGAGGAATTTTTTTCTTTCCATATCAGCAGAGACACAAAAGAACTCAAGACATTGTTACAGAATTTAGGAGCAATGTTAAGCAGCACTGATGGAGGTTAGCGATATTTAGAGTGAATAGTAATTGCTTTTCAAATAATGAAAATACTGTTGTGAAACAGCCTGTTTTCTCATGTTTCATGCATAAGAGGCGCAGTGCACCCCCATACCAGGAAATGTCAACAGTGAGCAGCGCCATCACAGCTCAGGTAATATATGTCAGCTTGTGAGCCAAGGTGCTGTATCAATATGAGTAAGTAAGAAAATATGTGATCATCTGAGACCACAGGGTGTGCTTGAGAGAAAATCAATATGACACTAGTAGAATGATTTAGAAAGAATAAAGACCCCCCCCACACACACATCCCTTTAGTAGGTATAGCAGTCAGGAAGCAAGAAAAGAAAAAGTAAGATTACAATTTATCAATTTTATTTCTTTCTCCCAGTTTTCACCTTGAAGACAGTTGTTATCTGCACATGTAAGATGCTGACAATTTGTTAGAGTCATTTTCACAAACAAGATACAGAGGAGTTTATTTCTGTATTATGGACAAAATAGCAGAATATAAACCTATTTGCTTTCCCCTTCCACATCTTTTTCAAGAAGGAAAGGAGTAAGAACTTTTGGCTATAGGCAAAGAGAAGTTCCTAAAACTAAAGCTAGTTCACTACGTCAAAAATAACAAAATGAAATATTAATTTTTAAATGCCATCAACAAAAAGCCAATTCATTTATGAAACAATACTCAAACTAATTTAACTAATGTAACTTAATATTTAAGATTGGCAAATATTCCCATGCACTAACGTAGAATAGTATGTCTAATGTTTCCAGTCAATATATTTGATATGAATCATTCTTAGCAATACCTAATTCAACTAGAACTCCTAAAGTGGATCTGAAAGAGTTAGCAGGGGAAAAAAAAGCAATGAATTAGAATACTAAATAATTCTCATTGCGTTTTACTTGCTTTCCAACTCATGGCATTGGGGCTGTAGACTTCCCAGTTCAGATGGTACCTGGTCTGCAAAAGGAAGAAGGAAATGCGGTGTTCTGAGATCACTACCCTTTGGCAAAATGATCTGGATTGTCTTCCAGTAAAAAGAATCACTAAGCTTTCTGAGGTACTGAATGATTTCAGACCTTCAGAGTTTCTGCATCCATTTGAAGAACAGCTCCAAATGGCAAGGTGCATTTTGTGCTTGTCTTTTTAGCGTCTAAATGAAGTTAATTCACTTCTGCTATACAGTGAAGTGCATCTCTTAATTAATTATAGACTGAAAAGAAACAAAAAAAGAATGCCCCTAATTACCAATGTGGCAGGCACTATGGAGGAAAGATGAATGATATTATAGAGGTTTTATAGAAGATGCATTTTTTAATTTAAATAAGATCAACCTGATGTAAAAAACCTACGTATGGTAGCATCAGAAATAATCAAAGTTGTTGCAAAAGAAAAACATAACTCATCAATCACCAGGTGCCTGCCAGAAGTAGAGCAGGTTCTCACATGTGGCATCCTAGTCTTTTTTTTTTTTTTTGGCCTTAACTGTAGAAGTTTCAAGGGAAGGGATTCCAATTATTTCTCTAGGGAGATACTTCAACAACTTAATAAATGATTTTCATTCTAAAGATCCAGGGACAAAGTCATGCTGCTCAAGGTCGTTTCTCACACACTAGTTACAATTTTCTGAAACTTAATCTTTGATATTGCCCCCAATTTAACTGAGTAATTCCAGTTGACATTATTTTGGTCTATAAGCAATTTCTCAGCATTCTTACCTTCTTACAGCTCTGCATCTTTCATACACTGTAGTATACTACAGAAAACAGCACTGGAGAAACATCAGATAAATACCGTGTTGCTACAGCCTCTTTTTATAGTGTTGGCCATTTAATTATTTTTCTCTCTCCTCATAAATCAGTTCATCCTGTGTCATAATCAATCTTCCAGCCCATCTCTGAATACTCGCCAGTTAATCTTTATCTTTCTAGCAAATGGTGTCACTGACTACATGAGAGGTATACAAGCCTCAAATATGTTCTGCTTTTAAGGAAATCTCTGACAAATCAAACTGGTAATGAAACAGTGACCACAGTGACCTATTACTGAATAACTTCTGGCTTTCTATCTGCCACCCCATGTTACTTGTATGGTGATGCTTTCCACATTCAATTTCCCTGAATACTAGGTATTACACATTTTTTGCATTCTCTCAGATAATTTTTATCTTATTTCTTTCTAGCATTTCTAAATTCTCACAGATCTTATATAATGTTTACACTTTTATAATTTATTAACATTTTCGGACCACACAAATAATTCATACTTGGTGGGTTTAATCTTTTCTCCATATCAATCAAAGGCATATGTAAATTACAATGAACTATTCTGCTACCAACTTCCAACCTCACTTGTATATGAATTACTTGGGGATTTTGGACAAAATACAGGTTTGGATCCAGTAACTAAAAGGGTGAATTTGGAGTCCACAAGCTCCGAATTAAGGCAGGTGCCACTGGCTCTACACTTTGAATAGGAAGATTTTAGACAGATTTTTATTCATAAAACAATGTTCTTGTACCATGCTGTCTGAATTTACTTTAGAAAACTGCATTAACTAGGGTAAATTTCTTTCTTACTATACAGTTAGGCATACTGTTTCAAATTTAAGATGATATAAATCTAATGGAGTCAAAGAAATGATTTAATTAATATATAGGACATGTGATTAACTTAATATGAGTAAAGTAGCATGTTTTGAGACCTTCGTTCTATGAGGTTTATAAGTCAATGGCTGACTTACTTATGTTATCAGTAATGTAAAGTATTATATATATAAAGTATAAGTATTATTAAGTGTATATATATATATATATGTAAAGTAGATATTACATATATATATATACACAAACACTGCCCTTTTGCTTTTGCAATAATAAATGTGAAGATATTACTATGCTCTCTTATTAATTTTATAAAAAGATAATTAAAAAAACACTGAAAATAAGAATAATTCTTAGTCAAATAATGAAAGAAATGGCAAAAAAATTCAAAACAACAGACCACTTCAAAATATCTTCTATGGTATGAACTTCACCAGAGCACTATTCACTGCTGTGCTGAATTAAGGGAAAGGTTGTGGAAAGAATCTTAGTACTCATTTAAAGTGCTTAGAGACTACAATAAACAGAAGACTGACTCCTCATTGTGGCATCATGGTACCACAGTGATCTGTGTAGCATGTTTGATGAGTGTGCTAGAAAAAGATTATTCTGGAAACTAGAGTACCACAATGATACTACAGTGAGAAAGGATACCTTAGGGGAGACTGAATTCTATTCTATCTTATTCTTTCTATCATACTACTAACCTGCCACCTTAATGTAATGGGGGAAGAAAATGAAGCATATATTTTCCTATAAATGACTCTAATTTGTTATTCTTTATAGCTGAATAGTATTCCATTACATATAGACCACATTTTGTTTACCCAAGTACCTGTTGATGGGTATACGGGCTGCTTCCAGAATTTAGCTATTATGAATTGTGATGCTATAAACATTGGTATGCAGGTATTGCTGTAGTACGATATCTTTAGCTCTTTAGGGAAGATGCCTAGTAGGGGAATGGCTGGGTCGTATGGGATTTCTACTTTCAGGCTTTGGATAAATCTTCAAACTGATTTCCATAATGGCTATACTAGTCTGCATTCCCACCAACAGTGCAGAAGCCCACCTTTTTCACCACAGCCCACCAGCATTTGTTATTGTTTGACTTCCTAATGATTGCCATTCTTTCTGGGGGTAAGGTGGAATCTTAGAGTTGTTTTAATTTCCATTTCTCTAATGGCCAAAGGAGTTGAACATTTTTTCATATATTTGTTGGCCATTTGTATTTCTTCCACTGTGGAGTGTGTCTGTTCATTTGTCTAGCCCATTTCTTGAGTGGGTCATTAATTTTATGTAGTTTAATTTTTTTTTAGTTCTTTGTATATTCTAGATATTAGTCCTCTGTCTGAAGAGTAACTGCCAAAGATTTTTTTCTCTTCACTTTACTAATTGACTCTTTTGCTGTACAGAAGCTCTTTAGTCTAATATAATCCCATTTGTTGATTCTTGTTGCTATTTCCTGGGCAATTGAGGTTCTGTTTAGAAAGTCTTTTCCTACTCCTATGTCTTCAAGTGTTTTACCTATTTTGTCTTTCAGGAGGTTTAATATTTCTGTTTTAATGTTTAGATCTTTGATCCATTTTGATTTTAATTTAGTAAATGGTGAGAGATATGGGTCCAGTTTCATTCTTCTACAAATGGGTAACCAGTTTTCCCAACACCACTTGAATAGGCTATTCCTCCTCCAACATACGCTTTTGGATCCTTTGTCCAAGATTGTGTACTTGAATATATCTGGGGAAGTTTCTGTGTCCTCGATTCTGTTCCATTGGTTTGCATATCTATTTTTGTTCCAGTACCATGCCATTTTTATTATTATTGCTTTGTAGTGTAGCTTGAAGTCTGGATTACTATGCCACCTGCTTTGGTTTTACTGCACAATATTGCTTTTGCTATGCAGGGTTTCTTCTGGTTCCATATAAATTTTAGGATTGTTTTCTCTAGGTCTGTAAAGTATGATGTTGGGATTTTGATTGGGATTGCATTGAACCTGTGTAACACTTTTGAAAGTATGGCCATTTTAACAATATTGGTTCTGCCTAACCAGGACCTGGAAAAAATAATGCTGAGTGAAATAAACCAGACTCACAAGCTTGAATATTGTATGGTATCCCTCATTTAAGAGAGTCAAAATACAAACAAAAGAAAATGGTAAATAATGGATATGAAAAGACAAGGGGATAAATCCCACCCCATAGGCAACGGGTCCAAGGGAACAAGTAGAGGGCAAAGGGGGAGGGGAATGAGAATTCAGAGGAATTATGATAACCTAAAAACAAGAACCCAATAACCCAAACCCAAAACAGTAACACGTACACTAGGTACTACAGTCAACTTTATGTAGCTGTGACCTAATACTGCATCTATGTGGTCGGTAAGTTTGTGTAATTTTGGATAAATTTTAATAAAAAAGAAAATGAAGCATATAGCCAAAGTCTTATCTCCCACTCTTTTGGTAAAGCCAGCAAGAGTGGAAAAGAAAATACACATTCAGTTTGGGAGGGCCCAGCAAAGAGTACTTAGGAAACACGGTAAGTAGGCAGTATCTTCCAATACCATTTGAAACATAGTGACTTGTCATGTCTAAGAACAGCATGAGGCTGCCCATGCACCCTGCCTAACTCAATTCATTTGACCCCAATAGAGAACTTTTCCTTTTCAGAAAGAGCACTAGCTAGAGCTTAATACAAACTCAACTCATCTGTCCCATCTTCAATGTGACAGCTCAAATATTTGTGGCATTTATGGAAAAATTTTACAACTGTTCTGAGGCTATGTCTTCAATTTCTCTTGAACAAACAATACACATTCTTTTTTTTCACTGAACAAGGGGATAGATTTATTGGTAAATTTTAGATACACATAATGATCACATTTATCATAGTTACTTTGTACCTGTACATGATATACCTTGATTTTTTTGTCCCCTTCCCTGCCCCTCCCTTCAACTACTCTTCCCCTCCCTATTTATAACAGCTTTATTTAAATTTTTCCATTCTGTTTTTTCTTTCTTTTTCTTTTCCATTTCTTCCTTTCCCCTTCCCCTTCCCTAGTTCTCCTTCCCATTGGAATATTTTCTTTCTTTTTCACAATATCTATTATATATTTTTGTCCTTATTTACACTTATGGTTTCTCATACCAGAGAAACAATGCGATGTGTACTCATGAGTGTCTGATTTATTTCACTTAAGAGTATGTTCTCAAGGTGCATTCATTTACCTATAAATGTTTCAGGTTTATCCTTTTCTATGGCAAAGTAGTAAAGATGACATTAAGGAAGAAATTAAGCAATTTCTACAATAAAATGATAATGCCAATACAACATACTGGAACCTATGGGACACAATGAAAGCAGTGCTCTGAGGGAAATTCATAGCGTTGAATTCCCACATCAGGAAAACAGAGCAAGCTCAAATAAACAACCTAATATTGAACCTCAAACTTCTGGAAAAAGAAGAAGGAATCAAGCCCAAAGCTCATACAAGAGAGGATCAGAACTGAAATTAATGCAATTGAGACTAAGAGAAGACAATATGAAGAAACAATGAATCAGAGTTGGTTCTTTGAAATATTAAATAAAATTGACAAACCCCTAGCCAATATTATCAAAAAAGGAAAGAAAAGACTCAAATCTACGTAATAAAAAATAAAAAGGGTGAAATCACAATTCACCCTGCAGAAATCCAGAAGATCGTCAGTATCTATTTTAAGAACCTATACTCAAACAAGGTGGAAAACACTGAAGAAACAGACTGAATTACCAAAGCTGAATCAAGAAGAAATAAAAATACTAAATAACCCAATATCAGCCATTGAAATTGAAGACGTAATTAAAAACCTACCAACAAAGAAAAGCCCAGGTCCTGAAGGATTCACAGCTGAATTCTACAAGAAATTTAGAGAAGATCTAATGCCACTATTCCTCAAACTCTTCAATGAAGTTGAAAAGGAAACAATACTTCCAAAATCATTCCTGGAAGCAAGCATTACCCTGACAAAGATCCAACCAAAACCAGACAAAGATCCACCCAAAAAAGAGAACTACAGACCAATTTCCCTAATGAACATAGATGTAAAAATTCTCAATACGATACTGGCAACCAGAGTGCAACAAATCATCAAAAAGATTACACACTATGACCAAGCAGAATTCATCCCAGGGATGCAGGGATGGTTCAACATATGCAAATCATTAAATGTAACACACCATTATCAACAGAGTCAAGGACAAAAATCACATCATCATCTCAATAGGTACAGAAAAAGCATTTGACAAAATCTAACACCCATTCATGATAAAAAAAAAAACCTACAGAAATTAGGAATAGAAGGTCTTTATCTCAATCTGATAAAAGCCATCCATGACATACCAACAGCCAACATACTAAATGATCAGAAATTGGAAGTTTTTACTCTAAAATCAGGAACAAGACAAAGATGCTCACATTCTTTTGTGTACTTATTTATCTACCATAGGCTTCAGTTTCCTATTTTATTACCTTATTTTTTAGGGCTTTCTAATGAAGGCTTTACAAGTTTCAAAAATCTACAATGCCACGTGCACCACACTGAATTTAGAGATGTAAGCCCTTGTTTCCTCCTTCACATTAGTGATGCTGGCCATCTATACTTAAGATTGACAACCCATTGAACACTGTAGTCTTTTAAGCTTTCAAATAAGTAACAGAACTTTCAGTCCAGAAGGAACTTCAGAATCCACTTTGTTCAAGCTTCTCAATTTTCAGATGGAAGTAAAATCCAGACAAGATAACTGACTTAATCCAAGTCATGCAACTAATTAGCAGAAAAGCTGCAATTAAAAACCCAGTTTTTATCTCCCCCAAAAGTCATACATAGGCCCTAGAAACCTCAATCTCGTGTTTATACACATTCCCATCATTTCAAATGATGTACGTTGTTTCCAGGGGAATTAACACTTACGTTATCAAAAAATTCTTTGTCTAATATGTGAAACCTTTCAAAATATTGAAAGAAAAAATAAAATATTAGAGCAACTTCGAAAAAAACCCAGTTTTTAAACTAAACAATGTATTTTTGTATTCACTTTGCCAGTATTTTTCCATCAATAATTATTTCAAGGTAGAATCCAGGTAAATATACTGAAATTCAATATAACTTCAATATTTCCTTAATTAGGAAAATAAAGTCTATTTTTAAAATAGGTTGACAACATTGACTCTTACTTATGCATTACTTCAGAAATATAAAACAAGCATTTAATGGTTCCATTTGAGCTTATCATTTAAAAAAACAAATATTTTGGAAAAAGAACACACTTTGAATCTTGAATTATTGTTTCATTTCCTATGGAAATATGTATTTTAATTTTAGGTCATTCTAGTTAATCCAAGGTTATTAACTAAAGCTGGCTCAAAATAATATGGAGAGAATAACATTACCTTTTAGTTTTCTAAAATCTCTCTAGTTAACCATGTTGATTATGATCATTATGTATGCAATGTACCAATACATGTTCTTGGTAAAAAATAATAAAAAAAAAAAAATTTAAAATCTCTCTAGTGATTGCTATCTTAGGGAATATAATACTAAATATAATAGTATATAATCTTAAATTCTGTAAATGTTGCTCTAGTTCATTAACATATGAAACTGTGTTAGAGTGTAGCTCTACTGTAGTAGTGGGCTTGCCGATCACAAGCAATGACCTGAATTTAAGCCCTCACACCATAATAAAAGAAAAACACTAAAATACACAATATACTCATATGTATTTCAGAAATATATTAATTATATGGGCTAATGTTATACTTCCAAAAATATCAAATCCTGAGTTCTGATCCTTTACTGTTCGTATTCAACACACTCAAACTGTTGTTCTGAAATCTAAAATGACTGAACCTTGTAAAGAAGCAGATGTTTGAAGTTTAACTTTGCTTGTTCATGTCCATATGTGTGCATTATAAAACTCAAAGCAATTCTAAAACAGTAGGAAATCTTATGCTCATGGATTTCCAGAAAGTATACTGATTATGAAGTATCCCCAATCCCAGAGTACACACCAATACACTCCATAGAAGTGTCTATACCTTGTAAGTATCTACCACAACAGTCCTTACAAAGCAGCTCAGATAAGTGACCAAACCTTTTGGAGCAACACCAACAAATGATAAAGCTGTATGACAAAAGCAATGACTACTTCTTTATCTTCCTCTACAAATATTCTGCCTTCATCAAGATTAATATAGTTTCTTTAGACTGAAAATGTGAGAAATTTGTCTAATGTAAGAAATTTGTCTAAAAATGATCTCTTATCACAGAACATGTCGGCCAGAGCTGAGGAAGCAATGACTGGTACTTTTGCTCATACCCTTATTCTGCCTCTTTGGCCAGGGATAGCTATGTAAATTTTGGTTGCTAAACGTGCAAGCCGAGCCCTCTTTTTTGCAGGAACCCATGCTATCAAGGGGCAAGGTTCTATGTCCTTGCAAGTTTTGACATCCCATTCAGATAACCCAGAAAACCAGTCTTGCCTCAGTGCCCAAAAAGCAGCATAAATCCCATACTTCTGCAATTTCAGAAACGGACAAGGAAAGGGCATAGTAGTAAATCAATTTCTGACATTTCTGAGCCTCCACCAAAGAGTTGGGAGTGTTAAGGAGCATCTAGGGTACAAGATGTGGGAAGACAGGGCAGCATGTTTGAATAGGATGAATAACAACGCATGAGTAGAATTTTTCCTTTCTAGATAGACCATCGAGCACGCACTCTGTAATCCACCATCCTCAAAGGGAAGTTCAATGATTGTTATGTGTAGACTAAGGCACACTATTCTATGTATTATTTGTAAATGCCTTGGGTTCTAATAAACATAAAACTTTAATATGATATCCTCCTAAGATTAATATAGTTTCTTTAGACTGATAATGTGAGAAATCTGTCTAAAGTAAGAGAGCAGGTATTGAGACTTACCCCGCTATACCCAGCTTATCTCTTTAATGTGAGTCATGCACGATATACATGGTGACATATTAAACCAGAATAATGACTGCCACGGAAAAGAATGCTTACGTTAATAAATACACCAAATCTTGCAGTCACAAGACAGCACTCCCATAAAATCCAAAATCACTAGAAAGTAGGGATGCAGGGTCAGACTATTTTTTCTACCAGAACAATGAAGATGTACCATGGAGGAATACTGCAAATTACAACAGGGCTCACTTGAGTGCTGTAATTCAAATTGTGTTAACATTTTGCTTGTAAAACAGATTTTTCAAGGGAAGTTTTACATTAACCGTTATGGCTGACTACAGAAATAGGGTATTTTTTCCTTGAAGAAATACATTTCAACAGAATCAAGTCTGATGAGGCTCAAGATCATTTACTGTCAGAAAAAAGCTGACAGATTTTATAAACAATATTCAGTTTAGCAGATGTGACATGACATGGTCTTTCATTGTTTATTTAAACTTTTATGAAGCCAATTGATGAATGCTCTTATTTGTGCTCTGATAATCACCTTTATACATACAGCAGGGCTCTAAAAGCAAAATCCTTGACACTGAGCATGTCTCTTACCCACAGATGAGAAGAAATAGACAAGAATACAGGAACCACAGGAAAACCACTGTAAGGCCTGTCACATTTAAGTTCCAGACATTTAGGAAGGTAAATAAAAATTGCCCCATTTTATTTTGTTTAGTCTCATAACACACAAGAAGATTTTTAAAAAGGTAAGCTGTATATCCAGATGAAGAGAAAGTAAAGATAGGAAAGATAAAGTAAGGATAAAGTAAGGATAAAGTAAAGATAGGAAAGTAAAGATAGGAAAAGAGGTAAAGTTAGTTGGATCCCATGATATCCAACCTTTCTGCCTATGAGATATGACTACCAAATTGAACTGATCTTTGAAAAGCCAATAAAAAAGAGCAACATAAGAATGTGGGTGACATTTGGCCAGTCATTGGCTTCTTGTTTGTTAAATAAATGAGTTAGTGAAAGAGTCTTTTCTACCGCTAAAGATATGTCACCTATGGATCTATCCAAAATATTCTAAAGTAGAATCTTTCCAAATCCCTATAGGTGGGAGAGGCAACCAAAATTAATCACTGTAACTAATATTCAAACCGCAGGTTTCTATAGCATGAATAGTTTTTATAAATTTTTTTCCAGAGAAACAAACTGAGGGTTTTTTGTCTGTAACTCCGTATTCAGCAAAATATATTCATATGTATGCATGTAAAGGTTTGTGTGCACACATGCCCCCATGCTAAGAATGGGCTACACTGGCATCTTTCTTCCTCAGAACAACTGTGACCAAATTATATTGTTCAGTCTAACAGATATCTCCTGTAAAAATAAAATAATTTCGACTGAAGAACATACATTTCAAATTTCTATGGTGATTGCTTCCAGGTACTATCTTTTTAAAATACTAGATGAAATCCTGTATTTAAATATTTAGCATACTGTTCACATAAATTTTATCTTTGGACTATCTTTAAATATATGATGCCCACATATAGTGCATATAAAACTTTTTAGTTGGTAAGAGTGCCCAACCAGACAATAAAATACAAACAATATCACCCTTGCCAATGATATTGTAGGGAAAGTGAAACTCATTCTTGTTTACCTCATATTTTATCAAACACATAAGCAATTACAGAAATAGCATCCTGTAATTGCCTTCCAATGGTACAGTAACCATCTCTGTGCCAGCAGATAATATTCATCCATCTAGATGTCGATGGCTGAGATTGCTTCAGAACATTACATGATTCTAGATTAATTCCATGAGATTCTAAATAAGATGTTAGTGTATATTTTTATAACATAGCCTACTGTATGTTAAAGACACTTTTTATATGGTAAGACATTAAGCTTATATTTTTGGAGCAATTCTGAAAAATGAGAGAAGACCAATTTTGTTAATAGAAGAAAATCCTCCTGTATTCCATTGATGAACAGAGAGTAGAGTGTCCAACGTGGGTCACAGCATCTCAAATTATTCCCCAAGTATTTCATGCAATGAGGATGTATATCATGGGGAAATCAGCTGGAATGAACAGGGAAATCCTGATGCTTTCTTCTATCACTAATTAGCACATGTTCATCACGATAAATGCGACACAATGAAATAGAGGCAGGACTTGACGTCAAAAGCCATGTTTCTATAACACTACATGTGTGCTATCAGGAAAAACACCAACACAATAAGACTCAATTTCATCATCTATAAAACAAGGAAGGTATTTCCTATGGCACAAGGTTCTATAGAAGACTAAGTCAGACAACATATGTGAGAGCACTGGGGAAACTGAGAGACAACACAAAGACTTAATACAATGGCAACACGCCACCAGGAAATGGAGCTATTCCTTAATTCAGTTATCCTGCATTTATGACAAAGTCATCATATTCAGGCTATTTTTATATAAAACAATACCACGTAAAAATGAAATAAATTTTGAGAGATTAGATTATAAGAAATATACAGTATTAAATACTTCACACACTGTAAGGTGAAAATAAAAGCATGGTAGCACAACAGATTATAAACTATCCCTTATCAAGAGCCCATTTTCACACAAATGAATTCAGAAATTCTAACACAGTAATTTAAGTTCTGTGGCTTTGTAAAATCCCAAGTCAGAGAAGCATGAATGAATGAATAAAAAAGATAGACTTAAATGTAATTGTTTCTGCACAATGATCAATATAACACTCTTTCCTTGAGTCTCCCATTGAAAATATAAATCTGTGTCCAATGAGTTCCCTTAAATTTCAAAATATCAACTCAGTTAACATACATATTCACACACATATATATGTATTCCACCAAAAATACATAAACATACGTAAATAAATATATATTAAAAATATATATTTATTCCACAAAAAATGTGTACAAACTTCAGGAAAAGAAAAATAGTATGATTTTCTTCAACAGATGGTGTTACCCTCCTATGGGGGACCCTAGAGGATGTCATATATCCTCTACCTGCTACACTGTCGGCCCTAAGAGAAGAAACTGCAAGTGCATGTGCAGCAATCTTAACCACCAAGATTATCCAAGCACAGTTCACCATACTAATAAATGTCTGGAAGCTAAACGGTCACCACTTTGAGCACCTCTTGTAAAGGTAGAGGCCAAAGGTATCTTGTATTAATTTCATGATGCCTCAATAAATTTGGTATTAAAATATTTACACAAGTTTTTCTTTTCCTGAAGTGCATATACATTTTTTGGCAGACTCTGTATGTATGTATATACGTATGTATATTTTTTTACACACATGTGGTTTTAGAAAACTAATGATTGTATGAATGGATTACTTATGTTCTTGGTTTGTTCTTTTGTAGGAAAATTATATAACCATGAATCTTTCTTTCAGTTTTTTCATTCATCCATTCCTCAATTTTTTGAGTGTTCACTTTGTGCCAGGAACTTAACTCATGAGAAAGAATATTCTAATCACTGCAGATACACTCTTTCTTGTTTCCCACCAACTGCAAGCTCTGTTAATACTATAAAACTCAAGCTTCACTCTTGATCTCAAGAATCTTGATATTTTCCTGTACAACATATTCATGGAATTTGGAATTCAAGCAGAAAAATCCCACAAACTTGGGAGTTTCAGTTTTTTGTAGACAGAGTTTCAGACACATGCAAGACCATTTTTCCACATTGTCATTTCACTGGTGTTTTAAATGGTGTTGGCACATTTATAAATTTTACACTTTTAAAAGAACTGATTAATTTGTAAACATGCCCTAGAGCATCCAGAGAGCATCAAGCCTTTGAATATTTCTTTGTGAATTGATTTACGAATAATGAAGCAATACCAGCTTCACTGGCAATTGTGCGCCCTACTTGAAATTAAACCTTTAACAGTATGACCAAATGTCCCTCACAGGATTGAGCAACTGCCCCCAGGTAACTGACAAAGAGAGTCAAACTCCTCAAATAACTGGTATTATGATGAATTTAGGTGCCCAGGAAATACCTAAGTTGCATTTAAGAATTTAGTGTTGGTAGCTGGCAAATAAAAAGAAAAGAATCCTCAAAGGTCACTTGAAACATTGAGATACATGACATACAGAGAGTGGAGTGAGGAATCCACCAACTGAAGCACAAGACTCAATACTGCCAGGAGCCAGACTCCACTCTAAGGGGATGGTGAATAGAGCAGGCACCATGCTGGGGCTGGGCTGGGGAAGGAGAACCAGTGTCCATGCTGCCACAGGTGACAAAGGACCGTCACCCAGCGACCACCTTTGCCATGTGCATTTCACTCTTGCTACTGGCTACTGATCTTTAAACAGCATATTTCACCCCATACTCTCTAACTTCATTTTATCATAGTACAAGTAACTGGGGAAGGATGAATCTTCTATTCCCACCTTGCAATACCTTTGAGTTTGGGTACATAAAATATTTTTATCCACAAACTACACTCTTCATTATAGGTATCACAGGGTTTTTTTTGTTTTTTTTTTTTGTTTTTCTGTTTGTTTTTTTAGCTAAATAGACATTTCAGAGGCGATTTAGGCCCTTAAATGGTCAACTAAAATAGGGTGGGGTATAAATGGACCGTTAAAAATAAATAAAAGTCAGGTGAATCTCCAAACAGAAGTCAAGTATGTAAGAATGAAAGCGTCAGAGAGACTCGGTGGTTTAATCTGGGCAGAAGCACGACCTAGAGAGACAGTCTGTGGCCTTGATGCAGCAAGGAAGATGGGCATGTGGAGAGACTGTTCCAAGATGGAGAACTAGTGGCTCGACAGTCTCAGAAGATTTGAGGGAAGAGAGGACTGCAGTGGATGAAGGAACAAGTAGAAGACAGTGGCTACTACCAAAGTTAATCTGTATGGCAGGTGAGGGAAGGATCGTGTTTCAGTTTCAGTGGACAATCTCTGAATGTTTGCTCTGTGGGAGAACATGTGAGGCCAATCTGGGGGAATCACAGATCTGATTCCCCATACGGTTATGAGGAAGAGCAAAGGGACCTTTGAAGTTAGAGATGGAATGACTGTGGAGGAAATAACCAGACCCAAGAACTGGACCCAGCCCTAGAAGCAGAATCGCCAGCATAGTCAGGGCGATGCAGGGAGAGAGGCTCAGGGCACCTTCTGAGGGTCTTCACTGTGGAGGGTGCACAGTCTTGGTGGACTGAGGCAGTATGAGAGCACATGGTGGGCATGTCATGGAGAGCTTGTGAGGACACAGAAAAAGTCATCTATTTTGGAGATAAGTTTTCCAAACTTATACATAAAGACTGCATAAGTTGGAGGAGAGTGGAAGCCAGTCAAGTTTAGACCAACATGGATTTGAAATCATGCTATATCTGCTTTAAAAAGGAATGACCTTTGCTTAAGTCCCATTAATTTACAAACATACTAGATCTATAAAGTAAAATCATTCATTGTCACTGACACAAGATAATATTAATATTAAACTTCATACTACTTTTCTAAATAACAAAAAATTGATTTGATTGACATGTTTCTCTCCTAATTACCTTTTTATTTTCCATTGCTTAAGAACAAGACATAACTAATCAATAATTTTATGAACTATCCCTGAGGGTGAGTATATCCATGTTCTCAAATGAGCTAGACACAGATAATCCTTTGTGGTCAGTGTGGTAAAGAACCACACGCACAGTCCTATTCTTATTTGTTTTTAAATAAACATTTTAAACAGCACTTCTGCGTAAATAAGGCCTGCATGAAAACAATAACTGGATTCAGTGCTTTAATTTGCTTTTGGAACCTTTTCAGGTGAGACTAAATTATCACCTAATGACTTTCTTTACTATTCAAAAACAAATAGCTTTTTAAAAAAAGCGAAAGTAAATAATGTGAAAATAGAACACTTCAAGTAAAATTATAATCATTATTATGCTGTCATTTTAACATCTATTCACTTAATTGTTTTACAATTGGCACATGAAAAAAAATGTTCAAAGCTAAACAGAAATATGCCCCTGGAATGAGGGGAAATAAAGATAACACAAACAAAAAAGCAGAACAATGATTCTAGCATTCAGATACCTAATATATGAGACCACAATATGCACAGCCTGGAGACAGAAATAAGGGTTTTCCTTTATTTTTTTCTCTATTCTTCTTTTTAAAAGCTATACATAAAAGAAGTATAGAACTCTACAATATTAGTTACATGTGGTAAACACCAGCATTATTAGATGCCTAGATTGTACCTACACTAAACTTCAAATAGCTACCAGAGTAGGTGCCGAATTTACACAAATTGAAATCTGCAACTCTTAATAACCTTAGTACTTCTAGAGACAAATATGTCTCCATACTGCAGCCCCTCCCCCATGCTTCCCAAGGAAGGAAAAGGGATAAGATGCTGTGCTGGAAGCAGCAACGCGACAAACTGCTCTGAGACAGGCTAGTAAGAAACACGTAAGGCGAATGGAGCCTGCAGTCCCATCTATGTGCCTATTTTGAATTTACTACATTCGCTGGATAGCGTAAGAAACAGTGCAGAACTGTGTGAGCTGCTGCATTAGCAAACTGGCCAAAGTCTCCCCGTCGTTTATACTTCCCCACTGCACAATCAGAATGGAAACATTTGCTCTATTGGAAGGCAGTGATAAGGACGGATTTTTTAAGTTTCCATTTTTAAGTGAAAATGAAAGAAAAATGCTCTTCTAGATGTGTTGTGCCTTTGAATTCCATCTGAAAAAAGAAAAAAAAAAAGGCAGAGAAAGCTTCTGTGAAGGTCACCGAGTGAAAGAACTTCCTCAGGGCACAGAATAAATTAAATCCCAAGGAAAAAATAAAATGTGATTTCCAGAGTGTGAGGCACAAACTCCAAATGACAATGATTGACAGCCAAACTATATCCGTGCAATATCCAAGACTGCACGTTCTCATTTACCTCAGTGTAGCCAGCAAGCGCCCATTAAACATCCGTCTGATGCCCAAATTAACCTTCTTGGCAAACTGAAAGAGGCACAAACTATCATAATCAACCTTTCATTATCACAGCAGCCTCTAGTTAAAGGGTCAGAATAATTGTGCCATCAGAGCCTTGATTGTTTTCAATCAACAGACGGCTGGAGTGACAGCTCGGTGATGGAGGAGTCTGATGAAACTGCAGCAGGCCTAATCAGAGCGGATGAAAGGAAGGCATGATTGGTGCAAATGAACAGCCGTGCCTCTCCTTTTCATTTACAATCTGAAATTACTCTTAAATTTGTGGGGGTTTTTCCTCCCTTATGAGCACCACTGAAAGAATGTTTGACTTATTATGAGTTCTGACAGTGCAGAGTTATAAAACACAGGTAGGGTTATCAGCTGAGGCTTTAAGTGGGCATTCAGCGTAATTCTAACAAATTCACTCTTGAAAAGCACAAAATGACTAAAAAGGCTTCCAATGACCTAACCTCTCAGTGCTGTTTGATTAGCAGACCCATTTATTCCGCTGGCGTTCTAAATGATGAGAAGATAAAACCCAAGACAAGAATACCCCGTAAATGTTTTCTCTCAAGCCCGCTGCTCTGTTTACTTCAGTATCAGCTCTTCTGTCCAGATCCTTACAGTTATTCAAGAAAAACAAGAACATTAAGAACATCGAAGGAGTTCCTTCATCAGAGGGTGTGTGTCAAATAGGAGTTGTTTTTGGTTAAGAACCTGAAGCTACACTGGGAAAGGACTAGAATCCACCAACTCAATACTGACATTAAAAAGAGTATCTAGGGGAAGAGAATGAAAATTCTGTGCTAGAGCAGGGTAGATTTGGCATAACGAAGATTTGGATAAAAATTGAAATAGTACAGAATTCCATTTGCACAGCTGTTTTTGTCAACAAGCTATAGATACTAACATCCTTAAAAAAATGTAGAGGTGAATGGAATATATACTTGTCCTGTAGTAGCAAAAATAAGCTTCTAACTTCTATTTTCTTTTCAAATTTTAAAATCAACTAGTCAATCATGGTACTTAAATCAGTACCATCGAACAAAGGAAAGCCTTTTAGCTTCAACGAGTAATATGTATCTGATCCAACAGAGAGAGAGAGACAGAGACAGAGACAGAGAGCGAAAGAAAGAAACAGAGAGATTGAGAGAGACAGAGTAAACTTCAGGGAGTTCAAATTTTAGGGACTTTGACCTTCTGATTTTCAACATTCGGGATTGTGGTGCTGTGGATTGTGTCTTTGGGGATTATGATCAGCATCACTATAAGACAGAAGAGAGGGTGACTGATGGCTCAGGATTAGGGTTGTTTTAAACCTCTTTACACAAACTTTTTACATAAAATTTAGGCCATTTTATTTGCTAAATTACATGCTGAAATGCTAAGATTAGGTTATGTAATTAGAGTTCTTTAAAACAGCCTGAACTTTCTGTACAATTGTTAGCAAATTTGTTCTCTGAGAACTAGACCTCATTTTATGAATCAACTTTGCACCACTAACATACCCAGAATGTACAAAGTTCACATAGTTGTACTTAAAAACATAGATAGACTTTGAGCAGAACATTGCCAGATCTGTCTTAGGACTTTTGTAATATCCTGAAGTTTTATTTTGTTGTGAAGACAATTATCAAAGGAAGATACCTGGCAACTGGTTCAAACACATATGTTTTCCAAATCCATCCTTGCTCTTTGCACTTGCTCAAATGCCAGACGTCTCTGACAGGTCACTTTGCTTGCATGCTCACAGACACCTCCAGCAAGCTTTATCAATGACACATACCCCATCATCTCCCTGGGAGCTCCTTCTCTCAGTGGAAGGCTGGCTTTTTAAGCACAACTTCTACCCAGAGGCGGTTTGCGTACAGGTCAAATAGGGATGTTGCTGGGATACTGACTACACATAAGGTTTAAAACAGGGTTTCCTGGCTGGTTCAGAGAGTGTGAAGATGAAAGGCAGGCCAGTTTGGGTATAAGTCCCTACGCCGACCCCCCCAAATCCAACGGACACGGAATTAATCATTCTAAAGCACAACATAGCCCTCAGCATTGTCTAAATCCTACAGCATGAGAAGAGCAAAAATATCCTTCAGGGGATCTCACAAGCCTAATAGTCAGCCCCTTTGTTTACTTTATTGTTTACCTTTTATTGGATTTATATGGGGCTTTATTCCAAAGAGTACACAGTCCCTGCAGTGAGTAAAATAAGGAATCCCTCACAGTCCTCAGATCCAATGTCAATCTCACAGCCAAAGAAAGGGATGTTTATGTGTATCTGCCTCTTAACTAGCCATCGTCCTTTCTGGATGGAGAGCTTTAGTTTTACTTTCAGCTCTGAGTAATTTCCCATTGTGATTGGCTGACTTATAGTCAATTTAGTATAATTAATGCCAAATTACATTGTAATTCACACTGAATTACAAATTAAAAGCTATATTAAGAGCAAATGAATTAATCAAAATTAATGATATTATGCTCACTTGCTTTAAAGTGTTAATAAGATAGGTCTTCCTAAAACATTTAAACTTTCACGCATCATCCATCACTCCTTTAATTACCTGATTTCCTTGTGTGGCCAGAGGAGGTAGTGTGGGGCACTTCTCATCAGCAAGAACCCAAACAAAGATGATGTATCCATTCAGCCTCCACCAAGCAGGGCTTTTTTGGCTACTGTTCTTGAAGCATAGGTAACATCTGTACCACTAAGCAAAACTGACTTTTAATATATTTTATAAACAAAGCAGACCAATGTTAGAAATCTTTGATATCTACCTTTAGAACCCATTAGAACTTTTTTTTTTCCTAAAAGGATTTATCTTCTTGTCTATGCTTTCCCTAACAGAATATCATAATCTACTTGCAGCCCTTCCATGTGCCACTCCATGTGACATGAAGGAGGTGGGCAGACTAAGGGGCAGAGCTTCACCATAGAGGATGCACAATTCTGTATTATGGGCACAAAAGAAGTCTTAGAATTATCTTTATTTTTATTTTTTATTTATTTTTATTTTTATTTATTTATTTTTTTTTTTGTGGTGCTGGGGATCGAACTCAGGCCCTTGTGCTTGCAAGGCAAGCACTCTAATCACTGAGCTAAATCCCCAGCCCCAGAATTATCTTTATTAATGAATGCTGCCACCCATTATCTTAGAATAGCCACTGTTCTGGGTGTGCTGAGTTCAAATGTTGTTTATTTCTTGTAAGCACAAGTCTTAAAGGCAAGATAGAAGAAACAATGTGCGAGGATGTCAGGATTCAACAATGAACATTGAGGTTTCTCCAGATATCTGGTTTGAACATAAAGAACTCCAGAGACTCTGGACCACTCCACAGAGAAATTCAGATTTTCTTCCTTAGCCTATCTGGACCAGGAAATCTCTATGGTTAGACTTGATCAACTGGCATGGACTCCATGGCCACTCAACTGGCCTGATATTATAAGACATGGGCCTACAAATTCATTTGTAGCAGAAAGAGGCTAACATTTATCAGTGCCAATAAATTAATTAATACTGTCTCCTTCTCTCTTAAATACGTTATCTAAGCCATCACCCAACTGTCTATTTCTGCTGCATAAATTTCAAAATTTTCAATAAACTGAGCATAAAATGAAGACGTAATAATTAATCATTTCCAATCCTTCCATCTGATTTCAAGTTCCAGGTAGGGACAAGAGCCTGTAGATTTCTTCCCACAGTCTGTATCACTGCAATAGAAATAAAGACACTCTGGGTTCTCTTTTACACTGATTTAAATCTCTTGATAGGATTTTTAAATGATTCCCCCTATCAGCTTTCCTTTCTTTTTTTTTTTTTCTTTCTTTCTTTTTTTTTTTTTGTGGTGCCGGGGATCGAACTCAGGCCCTTGTGCTTGCAAGGCAAGCACTCTAATCACTGAGCTAAATCCCCAGCCCCTCAGCTTTCCTTTCATGCTTTATACTTCACCGCTTTGTGCTCTGACAGAATGAAAGATAGCTTCTTCCCTCTGCTAGAATTCTCTACCCATTCTTCTTCCTCTCCACATCTAGGGCTCCAATCTTCTAGGCTCTGATCAAAAAAGACTCTTGATAACACTTTCCTGGGCTACTTTTATAGGGGTCATTTTTGCAGCTTCATACAAAGTTACATAATAATAGGTGAAAATAAAAACTGGTAATATATTAAAAACTTCTATGGCTGATTCACTCTCTATAGTGTAATACATAAAAAACCTCTAGTTTAGAAGATCTATAAGGTACTTTGAGGTCCTGAGGTTTTAGGGATTTGGGGGTATTTCAAGAGAATACAGTGAGCCCCACTGAAACCTATACTGTGAAGTAAGTCAATCATGGAACCTGTATGAGTTACAGTTTTCCCAGTAAAGTTTGGCTAAAATTTGCCTCATCGACCTTAACAAGGCTGATGAGAGACTCAAATGAAGTATGTGGAAAAAACATTTTAAAATATGAAACTCTCTAGGCTTGTAAAGAATTATTATTGCTGTTATTATTGATGGACTTCTGTGCCTAGCCTCAGGGTTTCTACCTCATATATAGCTTATGGTTGGGTTTTATTTTTAAATCCCTGATAACCCAGGTAGCAGCTATATTACTGCAGGCCACCAATGCATAAGTAATGTTCTCCAGTCATCTTTTTCCTTCTCACAGCAGCAACAACAAAAATATCAGTCTGGAAACAACATGAATCACAATGAAAATTAGAAGCAGAGAACATAAATATGTCATATCTCATAAATCACCTGCTTCTGTTGTGCTCATTCTTTAAAAAGAAAAAGAAAAAGAAACTATTAACTCATGGGAACAGCAGCCCATGAATACAAGTTGGGTCTCCTGTAATTTCTGATAATCACTGCCCCTTGCAGCTACTTGACAACGCACAGCTCTAGTGTTGAGGATTAGCTGGAGCAAAGTCCCTCTGAAATGAATGTATCACGTGTCTCACAAAGGCACACAGCCCAGACAAACAGCAGCAAAGCCAACAGTCAAGCTACTCAGGATGAATCCTCATAGAGGAATTAGCTGAATATAGATGGGGGTATGACTGAATACACACTCTGGCAGCTTCAAGCACCAATCCCTGAAATAGCAGCGTTACTCAGTATCCAGCTGGGGGCCCTTAGAAGATAAAACACCTCCGAGCAGCACTGATTGGGATGCAAAGGAGCCACTGTTTATTCTCTTCACTAACATCTAATAAGAAGGAGATGGAGGTATCCTCATCACATTTACAGAAAAGACTGTATATAGCTGTAAGGAACTTTAGATGCTTCCGGAAGAAAATTGAGAAATGGTACAAATTTGATTAGTTTAAGGTATGGTAAGTTAAAAAAATAGAATGACATACCATTAAGATGCCCTGAAAGTGTCTATCGGGAAAACATATAATAAAGATGCTATAATGCGTGTATGAAATAGGATTGAGGAAAAGCAGAAACATGATGAAAGATGACAATTTTGTTTGTGGATAAGTGTTCTTGGTCCATAATATTTTATTCCATTTTTAGTTGCCAAGTTCCATGTAGTATTAAAAGTGTGAACACTAGCCATAGTACTGTTTGGTTAAATAATCATTCAGTTTGATTTCTATGACTTAGACTATATCACCTCGATTGGCAAAGGTTTGCAAAGCTATTTAGAGGATACACACATGAACAAGAGCTGACAATAAACAACGCACTAAAAAAAAGGCAAAGGGACCCTGGTGGTATGGAAATGTCCAAACAAGCAGTTTCTACTGTCACATCATTTCAACATGTCTGAAATTGGCAAAGAAATCGCCACACCTGTTCGGCACAAGTGAAGGTATCGGGAGGGCATCGGGCTTGGTAGGAAAGTAGCAAG
The DNA here is from genome assembly GCA_004026905.1 of Hystrix cristata. Classification (NCBI taxonomy): domain Eukaryota; kingdom Metazoa; phylum Chordata; class Mammalia; order Rodentia; family Hystricidae; genus Hystrix; species Hystrix cristata. The sequence goes on from PVJO010002418.1 coordinate 88,477, forward strand.
CAGAAAAGTCCACAGCAGACTTTTGACGAAGCATTCAAAGTAGAGTCCTGTTGGTCCTGTCCATTACTGACTGCCACTGCCCATCCTATAGCAGGCAACAACACTTAATAGGACATGTCCAGGCAAAGTAGGTACTCAGCAACTATTTGGAATGAGTGAGGCACATGACACAGAACACAGAATTAGCAAGATGGCCCAGACATGGAGACAGGCAGAGTGACCACTATCCTTTCAATTTGTGGATGCTATACCAGGTAAACAGAATGATCAGATATTTCTTAATTTCTTTAAAGCCACAGGATTAATTTGATGCATTTTCGTGTCATCCCTCTTTAGTGAATTCAGAAGCTATGGACCAAAGTGGAGAGAGCTCAAGAATTAGAAGACACAAGTTTCATTTCTAGCTTTGTTATCTCAGTTTCCCCATTTGTACTGCTTGAGAAGAAAGGAAAAATAAATGCAGAAGTATTCTCAGAACTGTGATGTGATATTCAAATAAGAAGTATTACAATAGCATTATTTGACATATAACACTGTTTGATGTCCTTGCTTCTCCCTGCCCAGAGCTACATTTGGGTCAAATTATCATCTAAGAGATAAAAGATGAAAGCTGAATACATCACTAGTGTCCTCTACTTTCCAACTATAAAGAGAAAGTAGCTTTTTGTTTGGGTTTACCTTCTAGGATTCCTTTTGAGGAAAAGAATTAAATCAAACTGTAATGTGGGTGATTTTGTGGTATAGATAAAAGCTCAAAAGGGGCTTGTCAGAAAAACCACTGCATTTGAGGTCGCCGACTGTGACTTACAGAGATATAAAGTGAATACATTATTAACAATATAATTTATGAAAACAAATTTCCAGCAAAAATATAAGGAAAAGGCTGTCTGTAAAAGGCTAAACTCATTTTGTATACTACTCTCCCTAGAATAAATGCAACCTTATGTAGGAATAACAGTATATTTTATTATCCATTCGACACACTTTAATCTGAAAACTCTACATTATTGGTCTTATTTATTATTTATGGAGTGCAAGAGAACACTATAGTAGCATACAATGCATGCGCTATAGGTACAGCCTCTTCCTTTGGGAATATATAATCAAAGATAAACATAAACAGGATTATCCCCCAGTCACAAAACTGACAACATGGTCCCTCTTTGCCACACATTACTAGGACAAAGTAGACTCACTCTGCTCAGGGCTGACCTTGTTTGACACACTTATGTTAATGTGACTAATTAAATTGTTTGGTTTTAGTATCCACTTAAATCCAGGCATAGGTAGACTCAAAATATAATTAGGAGGTACCCTCAAATCCAAAGTTAATAAGGAAAGAAAAGCACTGATAAGATTCCAAGGTTAACAAAGAAAGGTACTGTCCCTACAAAATATAAAGTCCTCCTCGCTAAAATTAGAAAATAGTAAATTAATAGTTAAAGGAAAATAAAGACAACTCCATATGCAGAAATGAAAGGAAATAAATCTCTCTAACTCGATACTCAACATTTTTGTAGAGCTTTTTAGGGATCTAGCTTCCAACACTATGCCTAGAACGTAAGAGGTGCTTGAGAAATACTCACTTTTATTCTCATAAACTATCTTTGTCCTATAAAATAGCTTTTTGTTTTTGCTATTTCATAGATGAACTAATAATTCAGAGTTGTATTAACGATCTAAAACCACAGAGATCCCTCCCTCTAGAGTAAGGCCTGGGAGAGAAAAATGGAGTTAGCAAACCCATCCTCTGCCTTCCCCTCCATCCTGACTTTGGGTACCTTAGTAGGTCCTCAGGAAATACTAATGGGTGGAGAGCCATAGCTTCTCTGTAGGATGGTTCATCTAAGAATTTGTTATATTCAGACTTTTTCTTATAAACTGTACTCCTGTGGAACAGGAATCTTGCTGAAATCTGGTCTAGTGTATGGGAATGATATTGAACTATTTCTTTGTAAGTTTTTTTAAATGAAAAATTATCATGTTTTGGCTTATTTATTTAAAACTATCTGACAAATCAAAATTGTATATATTCAAGGTATACAACAGGATGCATTAACATGCATACACATTGTGAAATAATTATCACAGTCAAATTAATTAACATTTCCAGTACCACTCAGGTACTCAGGGCTCGTGCATCTTATACTTGCATGTCTTCTACCCTGTGGCAATTCTCTCTTCCTCACTTCTCTTGTCCTCTGTCCCCTTATGGCAGGACCTTGGCTCCACAGTCTAAAATTGTATGGTAAGTTTAACAGAAGATATTTAATAGGACCCTATTAAAATAAAATTCGAAGTTACAGCTAAACCTGAGAGCATATTAAAATAGGCGATCTGCTAGCTCACAAATATGAAGCCCTCTTGCACCATGAGGCTAATATGCTTATTTTAATCTTCTCTTTCTTTGAACCTGATAATCAGTATGGTGTCTAGAACCTGAGAAACCACTGGCCTTGAAATATAAAACTCAGTTGTTGAGCTGAATTGAACTGAATTGAAAAACAAATAATTTTTGTTCGGATCCAGGGCCTTCGCCAATGAGCTACATCCCCAGCCTTTTTAAATTATTTTAGTTTGAGACAGAGACTCACTAAGATGTCAAGGCTGGCCTGGAACTTGTGATCCTCTTGCCTCAGCCTCCCAGAGTGCTAGGATTACAGGCATGTACTAAAAATTATTACTTTTTAAGAGAATAAAATGTCCTTATACATCTGATGTGTACTTGGGGCATAAGTAACTATGTTACCTCTGAATACAGAAAGAAGTTTATCAACAGACCATGTAGTTTCAGGTTACAGGAAAAAGGAAAAAGTGTCTAGGAGGGACCAAGAAGCCCTCTGTGAGAGAAGAGACAAAGTTTAAAAAGGTTAAATGGGGAAAAAAGCAGACATAAGGCATAATCTTGGCAGGATTTCACAGATTCACAGATCCACAGAATGGTTACTGTAGACTGTAGCACATTTTATCACGGAAAGGGCCCGGGTAACAGTCAGCAGGAAAAGATAAAGAAGAGTTTGTTCTGAAAGGATAATTTGAAGGTTCCTATGACAGGTCTTCAGAGCCGGGCTGTGTGAAGTCTGGGGAATAATGAAAATTAGACCTTTCACCAAAAAAGGGTTCTCATCTCAGATTACATTATCAGTACACAGCAGAAGAGACACCTGGGCAAATGCGTGTGCGCGCTCACTGCGCTCTCACCTAAGTCGCGGGTTGCACATATTAATCAAATAGCACCACTCCGCCATCCGCGTTTCCATTACCTATCCTACTTTGTGCCAATTTCCTCTCTCCTCCCCGACACCCCTCGCTTCTCTGTTCTTCTTTAAGACACAGGATGGGGATTTGTCAAAGTCAATGAGCACTTTATTACAGTGAGAACGTTCCGTAATGAACAATTCAGCAATTTAATGAGATTCTGTAGATCTGTCTCCAGCCTGTCCATCAAGTTTCACTTCTATAAAGCACCCTGACACTAATCCTCTGGCATACCCAATCTTCACCCTGGGCTGAATATTAGATTCTTCCATGGTATACTGTATTACTAGTATAACCTCAGCAAAAATGATGAACTTAACTATACTTGAGGCAATATAGCTGGTCTGATTTGATTTTTCTCTATTGACTTGAGTATGAGGGAATTACTTATTTACTAAGATAAAGCAAAAACAGTTTCTTATTGCCAGTTGAATGCCTAAATTGATATTACTTATATGAGTCTTTTAATTCTTTCTTGAGGATCAGGTCTTAAAAAAAAAGCTATTCCCTGCAGCAGAAACTAATTTTTAAAATTCTACATTGTAATATTAGTAACCTTTAGAGAGGCAACTATGATAACTCTTAGGTGGACAGTGTAGAATTTCCTTGACATTCAAGACATCTGTACATTCCACATGGATCGCTGGCAGTGCCTTTAACCAGGCTACAATAAGAGAAAGATGCCACACAGAGGGCTGGCCTCAGAACTCAACTCACTTAGAAAAAATTAAATGCAGAATCTGTCCCAAATCTTTCTTTTTCCACTGGGAAGTGAAAGAAAAAATGTTTGCTGCTTTCCACTTTGAACTGATCCAAAAGTGAACTCTGATCATTTATGTTAGAAGGGAGAGGCAGATATTATTGAAATCCCTACCAAAATCACTTCACCACCAGTATTTTCAACCTCTTCTTAAATACATTCCCAGAAATACCCAAGAAGAAACAAAAAATGATGACTTTTAAAAAGTATCAAGACAACACGGAATAGTGGAGAAATGGGCCAGATGTCCACAGACACGGATCTGAAGGCTGGCTCTCCTGCGTAATTCTGAACCAGATGCTGAAGCCTTATTTTGTTCCTCTGGAAAATGGTGATGGTAATGGTCATTTTTAGCCCCTCTTGTGATAACAGGTCATTAAAGTTTCAAAGAGTATGAGCCTAGTAAGACCCTAAGTACGCTGCAAGTCTTATTATTATCAGTAACAAAGAGAGAGGTTATGGATTGAAGAAAAAGAGAGAGAAGAAGAAATATGAAGAACAGGGAGGGAGTGAGGAAGGAGGGAAGGAAGGAAGAAGAGGAGGGAGGGAGAGAAAATCATCCATCCATCCATCCATCCATCCATCCACACATGATTCAGCTTTGGCTGAAATTACAGTACTCTCTGAATATATTTGATATCAGAAATTTATGGTCTCATCTGCCAATAGAGCACTTGAAAATTTCCCTTGTATTCTGCATATAGCTATTTTTCAAATGATCATGAAATCCTGAAGGGGGAGCACTGCAGAAGTAACAAAATGAGTGTTTCAGACAATGAGACCAACAGTCAGAGGAAGGAGAAGACGGGCTCTATTTCCCAAAGACACTAGGTGCATTATTCAAAGATAGTCACTAGGGATGAGCAGAGGGAATCTAAATTGAATAATCAACTTCCAAACACAAATGTTCAAAGAATGCAATGTCAGACAAAAAGGCAGGGCTTAGGAAAGCAGCGATGACTACAGAGTGAACTGAGGAGAGAACTTTTTCCCACCAAAATGTAAGAGCATTATTTCATTCACAGTCCAAGCTGCTCTCTATTGCAATCAAGAAATGTTTCTGATTTACAGGAAAACCCAGAATTTATTCTGATTCCACTCATCCTGAATATGCACAAATGTCACTTCTAATTCCATTTTTTCTCATATTTGGTTTAATAAATAATTATTTTTTTGAGAAAAGCAGTCTCTTTCCTTTTTCTGATGAGACCAGATGAGAGCTTTGAGAAGGCACAGTGAGGGTGTGAGCAATCTCACCTGCTGCCCCCCGAGTTCAGTGGTACAGTCAGCTGAGGCCTGTGCGCCCCAAGTGCTGGTATTCTGAGTCACTTACCCATGAAGAGAGCAGGGCTTCTTCAACCACAGGTGAAATGATGCATCGCTCCTCAATCCCTCAGCATCTCATCATGTCGCGCCTTCTCAATGCCAACAGGACCCCAGCAGAGCACCCTTACCTGCCAGATCTGCTCCTCGCTCAGGGAGGTCAGGCGGTCACTCTTCAGGACCTCCTGGAGCAGGCAATAGGGAAGCGTCAGGACATCTTCCGGGCGGCTCTTCAGGAGTTCAGAGAGATGTTTCACTAAGAAATCGATCACTGCCTTCTCCAACAAAGTGAGGTTAAAGAGGTCAGCAAGTCTGTACAGATCCAAGTAATTAAAGCTATTTAATTCCTGGATACCCCCAAAAAAAGGAGGGGAGGGGGAGAAAAAGAAAGATCTCTTAGAAATCAATCCAAGAAATAACAGGCAAAAAATTCAGACTGACTCACTAAAGTTTTCGTGGCAGGTGGGAAAGTGAGACTCTGTGTGTGTGTGTGTGTGTGTGTGTGTGTGTGTGTGTGTGTGTATTATATATGTATGTATATATTTATATTTATATATTTATTTTTTACAAAAAATGTTAGTTGTAAGTCTCTGGGTGGAAAACGGCTGCTATTCTAGAATTCATAAATTTTCCATATTTTACACCTCTTGAATCTATGGATTTAGAAACGCTAAAAAAGGGACTCACAGAAAGGCCTCTCTGGTTTCACTCCCTGAAATGTTATTTTGCAACCCTTTAGAAGTGTTTTACCAATGAAGACAACCTAGTTTTCTACTCTCACTATATTCTACATTACCTTTCTACTAAGGGTAATGTAAGGGCAGGTAAACTGGGATTCATGAGTAAATGACACAAGCTATATGAAGACAGACTAACTCTGCTCTTTTTCTAAAACTTCAGATTAAATTGGCCTTTAAGTAAAAACAATCCATCTTGACTTAAAGAAATTAACACAGTTTTTCACATGTAAAGTTTCAGGAAGTAAGGAAATTTCACAAAAATAACTCTGGTCCTGAATATTTCTATATTAAACCCACCTAAAGTGGATGATTTATAGTTTTGTTGTTGTTGTTGTTGTTGTTGTTGTTGTTTGCTAGCCTCAAGTGCTGATACTACCAACGGATTTCTCTCTCCCTTTTTCAAAGAATTTGTATAGCAATAGTTCCATTTTGGGGGCCCTTCTCTCAAGTTCTCAAACTCATCGCCAGGGCTTATATCTCCCAGGAAACCCTTGTCACTGTAACATGTCAGAATCAGAGTGGCTCACACACATCTGTCAACAGAACTGCTGCCTATTTTAAGTACAATGAGAATAGGTTATGTCCTAATTTCACTTTTTTACCTTATAATTATTAATATATGAGCAATATTTTCCAACAACATAAGGATGCCAGGAGAGAATTATTTTACTCCATTGAGCTATTTAAGTAATTTCAACCTATTTTCCATATTTGCTAGTTATCTAAGAGTACCTAGGGATGGGGGAAGACAGGAGGGAGAGGAGGATGGGGAAGTGAAAAGGATCGAGATGTGATACATATATGTACCAATTCCCACAATGAATATATTCATCATGAGTTGCAAACATATCCTAATAAAATTTTTTTAAAAGGGAACTCTTCCTAAAATCACTTTTATTCTATTTTAATATATATTTCCATAATATTTGAGATTTAAAACAAGTATGTTTTAACTCTGTGGCGCTCCATGTAACAGCCTCTAGCCATGTATGGCTATTGTGCATTTGAAATACACTTACTCAAAATGAAATGTGCTGCAAATATAAAATAGACATCAAGTGAAAAGAATAAGAAAAATAAAATGAAAAGTATCTCAATAATTTTGTGCTGATCATCTGTTTAAATGATATTATTCTGGTTATATTGAGTTACATTTATCACTATCATTAATTCCAACTTTTTTATTTAAGGAAGCTACTAAAACTTTTTAAACTATATATGTGGCTTTCGCTACATTTCTATTAGACAGTGAGCACTGTTCTAAATAATAAAATATGTAACAAAAAATTATAAAAACAAGTCTCAGTGCATTGGAAGCAGTATCACTATGGCTATATGATTAAAATTTTCCATTTTAGATTTTATATCTTTTGGTGGGAGATGATACTCTAACTATATTCCTAATAGGCGTGAAGACCGAATACTTCAGAAACCAGCCCTAAGACTTTGGCCGTTAGTACTCTATTTGCTAAAACAACTAACAAGTAATATATGCTTATCTGAAAATGAAGTTAACCATGAATAAACACTAAAATCCATCACTACTCAAACATGTAGAGGCCCACTCACAGGTGTTCAGTCAAGACAGCTTGTCTTATCCTTCTGCAGATTTTATCAAAGTTTGAATACAGAAGTTGACCCCAACACTGATTTCTCAAGTAATGTTTAAACTTGTTTTTTGAATCTTCTTAGGATTGGGAAATTCTACAGAGGGAAAAATAATTAATCCCTGAACACGGAGCTTCCACGGTATCCTCCAGGACCATCTCCTTGGGATGAGTATGCTGTTTCTGGGAATACATCTATGAAGGAAGTTTAACAGTTTCAGGGCCCTGAACACTTTTCGGCACCCCACGTATCTGCAGTCCCCCAGAACCCTGATGGGGAGCTAGCGTCTTGTGAGTACCGCAGGGACTGCCCGAGGGGTGTCCAGGGTTCCCATGAAGCATCCAGGGCCCCTGCACGCAGAGGTGACTGTGAGCAGACACAAAAACTCCAAGCTCAGCAAAGCAGAAGGTGATGGGCATGGAGCTCGGGGAAAAGACTCCTCCCTACCTGTTCTGCTGCCACGTACACTTACAAGAATGGATGAATTATGTAGTGCCAGTGAAATATTCTCTATTGGGGTTCTTTATATCTTGATGTAGAGATACTGGGTCTCTTCCAAGTAGAAGTTTACAACTTAAAAAAGTAGTCTGTTCAGAATTACAGAGAACCAAAAACAATTTTAATGGGGGATTTACTAAGTTTCTTTTGAAGATTATTCTTTAAAACTTTCCTAAATCCTGAAGTATTTTCATTTCCTCAGGATATTATTTTTGTAACCCCAAGTCTACACTGACAAAGCATGTTAGTGGAGAACGAAGAAGGCCCAGTGGAGATGTGCCCACAGCTAACTGAACAGCACAGAGGAAGGAACTGGCACTATTTAAGTTGAAAAAACATCAGTAATAAGATAAGGACGCACCCAAACCATCCTTTTCATTTCTCCATTTTCCTCCTTAAAAACAGAGTTCCCAAATCTCCAGTCCTTTCTAGATATGTCAGAGGTTCCCACACCTTTGCATGCATAGTATGTACCTGAACAGTTAAACTGTATAGAGTGGAGAGTTGAGGGGGAAAGAGCACCCAGCCTCCCAACCCATGACCCCACAGCACACACTCCTCTTACTGAGGCAGAAGGGCTCTGTGAGCTGGAAGCAAAATCGTCATTATTCTGTCCTTTTGGTTAAGGCCAAAACAAAACAAGCACTGATAAAGCTACTTTTAAGGATTTCCATTAATGTGATGGGAGTGGGAAGCAATGGTAAAATTGCAATAAATGCCTGCCTATAGTAATGTGGGATGAGAAAAGAAATACTGATGTTGTATGAAGAGTGCCATTATGTTTCTGGTTATAAAAAGTAATAAATGTTTATTTCATAAAATTCAGGACATACAAAGTATGGAAAAGAAAACAAAAATCATTCCTAATTTTACCATGCAGAGATAATCACTATTAGTGTTTTTGTATATATACTTCTAGACTTTAAAAAAGAAGTCTTTTATACATCAAAGAAAGAGAAAGAATTACTGTGTTCAGGGCAGAACAAACCAGCAGCCACCACAAGCACTCAGAGGCCGCTCAGGCTGATAGGGAAGAGCAAGGCCTGCAGAGTCAGGGAGAGCCGGTCAAATCCCACTCTGACACCTACTGTGGACACAAATCTTGGGTCAACCACTAAACCTCGTTATTCTTCATTTACAAAATGGAAAACTCAACTGACTCCTAAAGTTGTCATGAGGCTAATCTGTGAAAGGCACTTAAATAGCATTTTGTCACATGGAAAGCATATAGCAGATTTCAGTAGAGGTGAACAAGAACAGTAAAATTTATTTGAACACTGCTGTTGGTATACATAAACCAGGATCCATCACTGAGGCAAGGAGGCCAAAATGAAAAATGTGATCTCCCTAGTCCTAAACAAGGTGCACCATTAAGTCAGGGCAAAAACATGGCCAAAGAAAAACCATAGAATTTAGTTATAAATTAATTGCTTATCAATACTCCCCACATCTGTATTAACTCAAAGCCTTGTTTCTAAATGCTGAATTCATTTTCCGAACTGAAAGAAGATCTTTTTGGATACCCCCACAGCCACACTGAACTTATAATGTCCAAACTGAACCTATTTTATGTGAACCTGCATTTTCTATACTCTGTCTTGGAGCACGGCCACCCTTAGCCATTCACATCAGGACTCCAAAGCTGGTCCATATTACTGTCTTGTATCTAGTTTATCATCCAGTTCTGTCTGTCCTCCCCACTTACCATTTCTTTTTTGTTCCTTAGTAACTCTTGTCTGGACTCCCTGCAACAGTGTCATAAGTTATAATTTCTGTCTCCAGAATCATACTCTCAGTTCTCTCTTTTTTAAAGAATATGCCCATATCGATCATCTGTTTGCTAATAAGTTCCCAATTTCTTACAGGACAAAGTCCAAATTCATGATACTACATAGCCTTCCCTGAGCCTGCTGATCTCATCCTGTGGTGCCACAACCTTGCCCACTCTGGCTTGTCTTCAGATGTGACACCACCTGCACATTCGTATCAGGTGTTTGAATGATGGCAGGAATTGGCAGTACACAGCGAGCAAAAACAGGCAAGCCCTGGGCTTTTGTGTATGAACAGTCTCCTGGAAAAGGAAGCAAAAATAATAACAACTATAAGAACCTTACAGATAAATGGAAACTTATAACTGAGGTAAAGATAACAAAGAGTAGATATATAAGTCTATGAGTACTCATAACAGGGGATTTGACCTGGAGTGAAAAGTTACTAAGGGCTTAAGCTATACAGAACCAAAAACAGAAGTGCAGACGTTACTTTGGTAAAGGTCAGGTTGGGTATGTATAACTGTATTTCTTACTTCTGTATTCTTGATGCTTTATCATCTGAGATCTCACTGACCTTGGAGAGACTACCTCCCCCAGGGATGGCCAATTCTTGGAAATAACAAACACCTTTCACAGGCAAACTAGCCACCAGAAACAATATTCTGAACCACTTCCTCAATCTGGCTCCCACACCTTAGGAGGCACTAGTCCTCTGCCCTTGTAACCCCGGGACTGAAATCCAGACAACCAGAGAGCCTCTCCAAGGCCCAGCCCTTGGAAACTGTTCAAACCCACCATTCATCAGCCTGCTTATCTCCCTTCCTTACTGGAGAAACCACAGTAAAGGCTCTTGCTCACTTTTCTCCCTAGTTCCATGTGACTCCTGACCAACCCTCAGGCTATGCCGCATGCCCCTGCACTGCATGGCATGTCCCTTCCTCTTGGGAACTGTAACAAAACTATCTCTTAATAGCAATTCTCTCCTGATCTATTGGCTTCATCATAACTGAATAATACAGCCTACATTTTAAAACAAAATGGTGGTGACACTGCAGAGAAAATGTTCCAAACAGAAGCGGCTACATGTGCAAAATTCCTATGAATGAGGAACCCTGCTTCCACTCTCCTGCCTGATCATCCAATCTAATCATCTTTCCTCTCTCCGTGCCACCCACTTTCATTACTCCACTTTACCTGCTTGCAACACTCATCGCTATCTGTAATTACCTTCTGCATTTACCTATGTGCTTTTTTATAATGTCTTCTTTCCTTCCTCTAGCCCCTAATAAGTAAGTTCTATGGGAGAAAAGACCCGTCCGCTTTGTTCACTGCTCGGCACATGGTAGGAGCTTAAGTCACACTTGCTGAGTGCATGAACCCATTTCCTTCTTTCTCTGGCTCAGATCAAATTCACATCTCTGTGCATACACCCTGCCCGCTTCAGATTTCTAACATAGCACTTGAAGCACCCTTTGATTACAGATCCATGTCCTCTTCCAAATCTAAGCTCCTTGGTAGCAAGGGTTATATATCATTCTTCACGGGTCCTTGGGATCTAGAAGGGAACAGATGTTCAATACATGCATGTTCAATGAAAGTGCATCCACAAGACTTTTCTATGTATTTAAAATTAAACTAAACCGAAATTTTCCATGTCTTTCCAACACATCCATTCAATTCTGAATCTGGTCCAAACGGGGCCATTTTTCATACTTCATTGGCTTCCCTCATCTTCCCTTTTTCTTTGTGAACTTCCTATACATATACATATACATATACATATACATATACATATACATATAGGCAAAGCCAGTGGTCATTCAGTTTTCCAAGGAGGAAAACTGGTAATAATCACTAGAGTTGAAAGTGTTAACGGACAACTACAACATAATCATTCAGAAAAAATATTCCAATCCACCTAAAATTTCCTTCCCGATCCAAAAGAAAATTATTTCTTCTGTCAACTGGCTACTCAAAGTATCATTTGTCCTAATTATGAGCTTGTCTCGGTTTTCGTATATCCTGTGACTCAAAAAATCCAAGTACCCAGGTAGAGGAGGTGGTTTTGAACGGCAATTATAGCTCAGCAACAAAAAAACTCTCTTGAGTAAAAGAAAGTCTTTCTCTTTTCTTTCTCAAAAGGTTCATTTCTGTCACACTGCTTCTCAGTTGAAATTTAGTTTCTATTCAGAATTATGGTGCATATACTGTTGTTCTTTGGGGAATATTTTTAAATAATATTTATTTTCCCTTGGTTTAAGCTGTTTGGCTTCTCCTTTCCCTTCTATTTGTTTCTTAGTGTGTGAATGACATGTTAAATAACCGAAGAACCATAAAAATGTGTCCCCTGTACTGCACTAGCTATAGGATAACCACCAGTTTTCCAAGTCCAATAATTCTTAAACCTTATATATCTCCCAGATTCGTTCCTTTTTATAGTCTGTTTCCCTAATGAGATCCTTAAAGAAGTTATCATCCAGATTAATGTATGAATACAGTAAGAAAAATAAAGGCAAATACTGTCTTATTTTGGGTTATATTCAAATGCAATTACATTTTCAAGGCAAATTATCAGGTAGTTAAAATGGGAGTAGGAGGGAGAAGGGCCAAGAATGGAGCCTCGGACCCTTCTCCCGCTCTTCCCAAACTAGCTGCAAGAGAATGCCAGGCCTTGGCCTTTGGGATGTCCCTCATGGATCTCATACGTAACAGAGGAACTGTCACTTAATAAGGTGTCATATGAACAAAGTTCATACGATGACTTTGTTTCATAATTTAGTGTGGCTTTAAACCTACCCCCTGAAATAATGTCATCTAGATTCACTTGCATTCTACTATGCTTTTTCGGATGGTAGCCTTATAGCTGAGGTCTTCATATTCTCTGCACATAATCCACATCATAGTGTATGTGACCTGTGTGCCAACAGTGATTCAGGCTGAGAGTCAATAGTCTATGTTTCTAAAATGCAGTGTGTCTTAGTTTTGGCTACACCCATGGCTGTATGGCCTGTCAGTAACTGTTTACCAACCCACCACTGCAGTTTAATCATGCCCCTGGCATAGGAATAATGCAGAACACAAGAAATATCTGTCACCATGTGATTGCATGTATTGCAGTTTTTTCCCAATATTTGCTCCGCAACATACTGCTTCAAATCTAAGAGTCCTTGTTAAAGTGCCAAGATTCAGATACTGATGGAGATGCTTTGACTTGATACTAAGAATACCTGTGCAAAACACAGCCTTAATAACAGCTATTTCTCTTGTTGCCTCATCTACTTCTGAGAATGTCACTGACTTTTGAAAGAAAAATAAGCATCAACAACATGTACTATCAGTGTGGAAAACTATGACTTAGGTTGAAGATAATAATACACTGCTCCAAGGTCAAAATAAGAGGAATATCACTTTGATTTCCTGAAATTTCTGCCTCATATATGACTGCATTGAATAGGACTCCAGATTTTTCTGGGTAACATTCAAAAGATGTGACTATATTAACAACGCTGTGCTTCAACGATATAATTATGGACTTTCATTTCTAATTATTGATGACCTTCACTTAGACATCCCTCCTTCAAATTGCTACCCCAATTACCTTGTATCAATGCTTTCCTATAGATAAAGATGATCAGGAGACCTGGTGATTTCATTGCCCATCATGGAATACTATGAAACTTGAAATTCTAAAATAATGTCTTGATATCACATCACATTTTGAGGACTCCTCTTGAGAAAAGGTCACTTTTGTTATGAAATTGGGAAATCTTTTATGAACTACTCTAAAAATTATTCGAAATATCCCAATAAGCCTGCTCTGTATAAAAACCAGTATGGTTAACTCAAAGTGAGATTAAAACACTGTATCAGCTGCTTACTGGGACCAGTACCAAGAGAGATATGGTGAGTAACTAGGGCACTTTGTTAATTACTGAACTCTAATGACTCCTACTTCATGTTTCCTATCACATACCAAATAACATCACTAGCTTATCTTCCAACTATTAAAAACTTTCCTCGTCGATAAATTACTTGTCTCATTGACATATGATGGCATTATCTCCTCATAAATCCATCGTAAATTTTAAATGCCTTTATACACCTAACCTACCCATCATCGTAGTTCAGCGACACATTACCTTGTGGAGTAGTGGGTGTTTTCTCTTGCGACTGAATGGCTGACTGGGAAATGCAGTTTGCTGCTGCTGTCCAGCACACTAGAGAATATTCAATGGCTAGCCCAAGATCAAAATATGAAGTATGGTTTCTACTGAAAGTGTAGCACTTCTATACCATTGTCAAGTTGAAAAATGCTAAGTTAACCATCAGTTGGGAGCCACCTATAGTAAAAAATAAATAGATTTTGCATCTTAGGATTTGTGGATCCTGCAAAACACTAATCATAATGCCTTTCTCACAGATGGTAATTGAAAAATATTTGTTAGATTATGAAGGAAAAAAAGCTGCAAGTTGTAAGGTGCATCTCTAACTTCACATGGAAAGAGGAAATGACAGCTCAGTGGTACATTTGACTTCACAACAAGGCAAAATGAGTACACCTCCCAAAGTTTACTGAGAAACAGGCTCTGAAGTATTTGAGCTTAGGAGTTCCCCTCATGATGCTACGTAGGAACAAGGATTTTCCAAACAGTTGGCAGATATGGTAGAACGCCTGCTTGTACCAGATATATGAGAAATGGCTTCTACAGTGAATCTTGGGTCTTTTGTTTTCTATATGTTAGATCTTTCCCCCTCCCCAGAATGTGCAAAAGAACCTTACTTCTCTGGGTATTTAGTAATGATTAGAAAAATCTATTGTCTATACTGCTTGCTGAAAGTATTTCAAACATTTCCAAGTGGAACTGTATTGTCTCACAATTTTCTTTTAGACCATACAGAGAACTTCGAGAGTCTTTTGTTCCAAATGGTTATTATTGTGAAGCATTTAAAGACTGTTTGATTCAACAGCCTAAAAGGCTTACACAAAGGTGTAAGTTCTGTAACATGAATGTTCCCCTTCTCCTTGGGATAACCCAGGTCAGATGCCATTTCCTGAGAAAGGCAGATCACTCCAGCATGAAGGATTGTTCCCTCTTCTGACTTTTAATAGCATTAGCTGCTTGTATCATTTGTCTGACCCTTTTCTCCCCAGCTGTGCATACAGATTTCTTAGATCATCCTTTCCCTCTTCACAAAGTACCTAGTTGGTCAGTGCTAACTGATGCAAAATGGAAAGGAAAGGGGAAAAAAAATCACCCCTTAAAAATTCAGCTTTTATTGTTCTTTTTTTCTTAGTTTACGGTGAAACATAGATTATCCTGCTCCTTCAAATGCATTGAAATATTTTAAGTAGTATTTTAAACATTATTATTAAATAATAAATTATAAAATATTTTTAAAATGTAAATAAGTACATAAAGGTATATGCTTCAACGTCATCTACACTGAAGATAAATATGGCAGGCCTAGAAAGAAGAAAAAATGATTGGCAGAAAATTTTACAATTATAGACCACCATTCAATATCAGGTGCATTGCTATCTTATTATTTGTGAATCAAAAATTATAAATTCAATGGATTGTGCATGTTCATTTGGGTCTACAATTTTATATTTTCTGTCTCTTTCACTGGCTTGTAAATTTTGGGTGGCATCTTTAGTTTGGAATGAAAAGAAAAGTGCAGGATTTGAAGCTGGCCCATCTGGATGGCCTCAGCATACAACCTCTCCAACTCTAATTTTCTCATCTGAAAATTGGGCAAAGTGATCTGTGTTCCAGGTTTGGGATAAAGATTTCAAAAATCTACATAAAGTTCCCTCCACATAGTATATGCTCAACATATAACAGCTATCATGGTTCTTATTTCCTTTTAAAATGATGTCAACAGTGCCTAAGCTACAGCTTTGTCTATCTATCAATTTTATTCACTGACTGGGTGAAGAGAAGGAAATACTATATAACATGAACTTTGTTTCCTTATAAGTATCAGCAAAAACCATAGTTGCCATGTAAAATCATTTATTTCTCCTGTATTTTATAAATACCTCATGAGAGATAAATAAGGAGAACAGATTGAGACATTATACTGGACCATCAGCAAGCAGGTCTTCCCGAGCTCTATATTACTCACAGAAAAGGCACACAGAGAAATCTAAGGATGGGGGAGCTGCATTTCTTTATGACCTTATTTGAAAGATAAACTCCTTGGGGAAATACAATTTATTCAGATTATCAAGATCCTGCTGTGCAAATCTACAGTCTGGGAGTACACTATGGAGATCAAAAAATATTTACTTTATTCTGTTGGTTACAAAAGCTTTTAATGAATGCATAATTAAGACAAAAAATTGTATACAGCTTTAGAAATTCCACTGCTGAGCCGAGCCATTAATATCCAAGGCACCATACCCAGTTGTGATTCCACCTGTTTTCTATTTGGATTACAGCCTATTTATAAATCAAGGTACTGTGCAACTACCCAACCTGGTGTTTCAGGAAAGGACTGTATGCCAGGAGGTGAGGAAGCAACATAAAGGGCGCTGGTTTGAATACACTGTGAGGGGCTGGCCCTTTGGAATAGGCTGAAACAATCCAACAGATCAACAAAACCCAAACCTCTTAATAGCCTTGGGATGAGGCACGCAGGAAAAGAACTTACCCTGTTTAGTATGTATGCAAAGAGATTGTGAATTTTCTCAATACTATCTTGGGGTCAATAGGACAGTGTCTACTTTTTTTTTTCTTTCTTTCTTTTGCTGCAGTATATAATGTTCACTGTCCCTGATACACGTATATAACACATCTTAATTCCTTTTTTCATCCCCTTTCTCTCCTCTCCCTCTCCTCTTCCTCTTTTTCTCAATCCCCTTTCCATTTGAGAAAGATCTATCTCCCGACTTTCTAGTTATCTAACTTTTACCTTGCTCTTTATTTATAATTTGGGTTTCTCATGTAAGAGAAAACATGTTTTTAAGCTTGGATATCTGCTCTGTTTCACTTAACATTGTGGTCTCAATGTGCCTCCATTTTCCTACAAATAACCCAAGTTTATCATTATGGTGGAATAGCACTCTGTTGTGTGCAAATACCACATTTTTTATATCTATTCATCTGTTGTGTCTAGTTTTTACGGAAGTAAAGAATGAGCCCTCCATTGACAGTGCAGACCAGATTTAAAATATGGTAAAACAATGTAAATGCAGATATTTTCTATGTATAAATATACAGATAGGTATATTCATATAAAAATATGTAAATATATCTGCACAACTGTAAATAACTATATATTTATATATCAAGTATAAATGCATGATACAGTTTAATTAAATGAAAACAAAATACTAACAATGATTCGACAAATACAAGAAAAATGGCACAATGCTCTAATTCTCTGGAAGTTTTAAAAGGCCTATTTAAAAATATTTTGAGAAGCCTATTTAAATATATTTGTGCTGTATAACAGAGTAATTCCACAATCAGGTTACTGGTACACTTTCATAGTCATTTGGTGCATAATATCCAAGGCTCATGAATAATTGTATATTGTTCTTGGGAAAGTCTTTAGTAAGCTGGAAATCTAGTAGGAAGGAACCACAGAAACGTAGCCAACATCAACAACTAATCATTTTGGGCCACATCACCATATGTCGCCAAATGCCGTTTTCAGGTCTATCAGAGCTGACTCTGCATAGCAGCGCCAGTGAAACATCCCATTATATTGGCTGTGGTTTTTAGGGGACCTGCTTAATGCTGGGCACTGTGCTGGAGGGAAACTTTGTATGCACTATCTCACTGAGCCCTTCAACACCCCTAAGAGGTAGACTGCATGAAGGATACCATGTTTGTATTTCATGGATGAGGAATGAGGGCCAAAGAAGTTAAGCAACCTGCCCAAGGTCACACAATTTGGGGACATGAGCTTATATCATAAGTAGACAGATAAATAAATTAATCTTTTAGATTGGAATCAGCCTCCCAGAACAATGCCCGTAACTGAAGAAAAGAGAGTAATCTAACTCCACTGGCTGAAATTTTCAAGCACCTGTGGAAGAGGAGCTAACACCTAAGCTGAGTACTTGCAGCAATTCAGAAGTTGACCAAGTGAGGGGAAAATAATCCAGAGCAGGTACTGGGTTTAGGGTGAGGGAAATGTATGAAGTTTGCAATGACTGTGGCATAGCACATGAGTAACAAATTATGAAAAAATAAGTAAAGCTAAAAAGAAATGCTCATTTAATAAAGACAGGCTTTGTGTACCAAATTAGGGTATATGACTAATCCTGAAGTCTATATGAAGTCACTGAAAAATGAATGATTTTAAGCAAGCGCGTGCCATAATCAGGTTGGTTTTTTTTTTTAAATCAATCAAACAGAATTTTTCATGTATTAAAAATTTTTTTCAAAATCAATCAAACAGAATTTTGGAGGAGGAAGTGGAGTGGAGCAAGAGTGAAGGCAGCTTCATCATTTTGCAGAAAGTTTCTGTAGTCCAGAAAATAAGTAATGAGGGTCTGAATTAAGTCAATGGTAATGAAAGTAGAGTAAGAGAAACTTAGAAAGTTAAGGGGTAGAGTTGAAAGGTCTTGATGACAGCATGTGTGGGGCACAAGGAGAGGGAGATGATAGGATGAGACCTGCGTTTCTGGATTGGTTCACTGAAGAAGGTCAAGTGCCTGAGGAATATCTAGGAAATAGTGCTGAGTAATTATCATTTGGCTGAAGATGGTGCTATCCTTGGAGTACAGAAAGAGCACAAGGACACAAGAACGAGAAAAGGAAGGGTTGCAAAGCTAGACTGCAACCAGAAGATGGAGAAATAGCTTGGATTTTAGGGAAACGGTTTTGTGGCTCAGAACAATAATTTAGATTGCACAACGTTGTTTAGCATTAGACTACAGGCAGGGAGCACACTGGTATCGCTGCAGGCAAGTCCAGAAAAAATAATCCAAACTGAACGATGTCAGGGACAAGGAGAAGAAAGAGAGGTGGCACACGAGAACTACTAAGAGACTAAACCAATAAAGTCATGAAATCATGATACAGTATAAGATTTCTGGTTTGGGGAACTAAAAGGATGTGAGGCAAAAGTAATCCATAGAGAAGGAGACGTCATACAAAGAGGTTTAAGTACAGGGAAACACCTATATCTAGACCTTTAAATGCCAATGTTTCTGGCTTGGGTGACCAAAAAGATGATGATCCTTTAACAAAAATGGGGAAGGGCAGCAGATGTGCGCAACTGGGTAAAGACAAACTTGGAATGTATGTAGGATATCAAGTAGAAATGCCACCTGAACACATACAGCTGGAGGTCAGAGAGGGGGCTGAGATGAATAACCTCCAAAGACAGATGGAAGACAGTGATAGTGAGCAGAAGACATGGACATGTGCACAATGTGCCTGGGCCCTAAAGAATACTCAAGGCACTCATGAGAGAAGCTGTTTGTAAAAGAACTGAAAAGAAGAAAGAAGACAACTAGGAAAAAGTTCTGAGAAAAAGAGGTGCAGAAAAGAATGGCGCTACCAGTACCAAAATGCTGTAGTGAGTCACATTAAGATACTACGGAGGGGGCTGGGGATTTAACTCAGTGGTTAAAGTGCTTGCCTTGCAAACACAAGGACCTGAGTTCAATCCTCAGCGCCAAAAAAAAGATACTACGGAGGCTCTGAGTTTGACAGTTAGTAGGCTTTGGTGGCCTTCGTTGGAACATTTTCTGAGGAGTAAGAAGGCATGAGAGGGAGCTGAATGTAGGGCTGAAGAATGAACAGAAGGCAATGGAATGCAGACACTGTGTAGTGTGGCAGTTAGTGAAGGGAAGGAGAGGGTTGTGGCAATGAGAGAAGAAAAAAAACTTCTCCTATCATAATGATCCTCTTTGCAAACTGAAAGGAAGGGGCCAGTGGAGGAGAGATCGAAACCACAGGAAACACAGGTGGTAACTGACAGAATAAGGGCCTGAAAGGTGGCGCAGCCTCAGAGAGGAGGGCAGACCTTTCAAGATGAGCCGAAATACCTGCAGCAAGAGCATGGTGGGAGAATGAACCTCTCACACGAAACAGATTTTTCAACCTCCTCTATTTTCCAAGTATTAATAACAGAATTAAGTAAGACTGACATTTGTTTGCTTTGTTAATTCTGAAATGTAGTATCTATATGACATTGGAAACACTTTACTTTGGAGAAGAAAAATGCATGCTAAAAATTATTTTAAAATTGCCCAACAAACAATGGTTAGCTTAAAGTAGAAATTACCAATATTAGAAAAATGTGTGACAATTTCTTTCCTTTATTTAAAAATTCACAAAGAAAAAAGATACAGCAATCCTAAATTACCCACATAACACATTAAAATGCCAAGATGACTTTCTCAGCCAGCCAGCATGCCTCTGGGCTGTCACTTACTGGCATCTTTTGGTGTGGGTTTAGGGAATAAAAACCAACATAATAGCATATGAAAAAATTAATTGGGACCCTAAAATGGCTAGTAAAGTTCTTATGATACATTTCAGAGCCAAATACGAATGATATTTGGCAAATATGATATTCTAGATTATCCATGCCAGATAGTAAATGCTCTTGATTAGAACAAATAATTAGTAGTTGGCTATGATTTAATAGGTCTGATACATTCCTACCCTTTCTATTTTCACTTTAAAAAAAATCCAAAAGATCAGACCATTTATAATATATTTTCTAAATATCATACTTAAACTTTCTCCAGATACAAGAGTATTAGCTCTTGTTAACTATGGAATGACATACAATTAGTGTCTTTGATTAGGGGCTATTAAATATATATGTTGGTACAATCATTTGTCTTCTCTAATGTAGAAAAAATGGCTTCGAGTTGGAGAAAAACGAGCATGAGTTATAACTTCCCAACCTTGCATATAAATTATTCCATTCAGAACACCCACTATATATTATGTATTTGGGCAATACGATTAATTTAATAATTAAAATTATAATAATATATTGTTTAGAAGAGATAACCTCCTATAAGTCATTGTAGTATTAAGTAGTTTAAAATGATAAATCTATTATAATACTGTAAAATATGTAAGTGACGAATTCAATCGCCACAGAAAGTATTTCCACCTGAAATGTGTATGCAATGAGTAAAACCAATGGAAGGCTGCTAATACAGTCCTTCTACCATAACATAAAATTTCCGCATTTAAAAAGCAGAGAAAAATTATTGAGTAGAGGCAGCTTTCATTCCCTCAAGTATGCTGAATTCACGCAATGTGAAGCAAGGGAGCGTGTAAGATGGAAAGTCTGTACGTGGGGGAACTCCCCCTTTTCCAGAGCTCTGCGATGTAACTGGGGTGGTGAGACCTCATCCAGTCATATTAAACCTTGCACCGGACCATGCGAAAGCAGCACTCAGTTACTCTCAACTTAGGTAGAGGCGGTTCAAGGATCTAGGGTTTCTCAAATTTCAAAGTAGGAAGGTGTGTTTTCAGTTAAAATAAAATCAGTAAAATATCCTCTTACGATGAAAAAGGAATGAAACTACCTAGAAGTCTCATGAACACCCTCACGAGAGAAGAAGAGTCTTTAAATCGTTGTACTTTCATTGAAGAGAGAAAATGACGATTCTCCCTGTAGCCCACTGAGTGCAGAACTAAATGAAGACAAGGGATGCTAAACAAGCACCAGTCACAGAGGAGGAGATTTAGCTGCTTCCCACCCTAAACACTTCCCTTATGTTAGTTCTTGGCTTTTGAATGATGAATACTAAGAATGTGGGCTTTGCCTCACTAGATGATCCAAATGTACACAACGTACACAGAACAATGCCTTCAATCTGGGGAAATGATCTTTCATGTTTGTAAAAGCAGAAAACAAAACAAACGAAACAAACGTCCCCTCTGTTTTCCCTACCGTGATAAAATGCTCTACCTATACCCCTTGCGTCCCTTTCCTCTCACATCCCAGCAGCACGTCTCCTCTTGCAGGTCACGTCTTTCTCATAAAAGTGCTAAACTAATGCTGCTTAATGACAAATTAATGTCCATGAATAAAAAATACACCTCTAATAGCATAGAGTAATTTGCCATTACAATATCATCATTGGACATGCCCCTGGTTTAATACGATGTATTTAATTCATAACCTAATGAGTGATATATAAAAAGAGGGAGATGAACCCTGCAATTACATTTATGTGAGTCTGTCACCTTATTTGTAAAACCTTAGAGTCATTTACATTCAAATTAGAACAAATGAGTGATTTCACAAAGTGCGGTGATAAATGACCACAGAAGCCCAAGACAAAACTGTATTTCCTGTGAACACATTAACAGTTTCCTATTATTTGTTAAAAATTACAATGCATATTGCCCAGTGTGGTGTGAATAATGACTTTTTTACTGATTAGGTCAGAAGACTAATATGCAGCAAAATAAATAATTTTTCTTTTCATTTTTTCTGATTTTTGCTTTAAATTAAATACTGAATTCTGGTGGATTCACACTGCCACCTGCTGCTAGGAATAGATAGTAGAAATACATTCCTATCAAAAGGAGTTTATATATTCACTACTTTGGTGGTTTTATTGGAAAAGTCTATGTGATGTTTTGTTATTACATTTAAGTTATGTATCATTGTAAAGGCTGTAATGCTTGGTGAACAGAAAGAACAGTTGTTAACCAACAGAATATACTATTTGGAGGAAATGATACAAAATGCACAAAGCTTTTTTTTTTTTTTTAAAGAAAGCTAGCTACCAAAACACAAACGAAAAACAAAAAAAACAGAAAAACATGCTTAGCAAGGCATGTGGCTCCTAATGCAACACTTTCATAGGACACAACACAAAGTCCAGTGGCTAATACCCCTGATTTATGACACTGTGCATGTGGATAAAAGATGATTCAGTTGTGCATGTATGTGTGTGTGTGCATGCGTGTGTGTGGGGGGGGTGCATGCGCACTTCCCCCACTCCTGCTCCTTGGTGCAGTCTAAAGAAGACTGGATGCCTCCGCCAGCCACTGAGAACCTCTACCACCTGGTCATCTCCCGCATGGCAAGTCTCAAAACTGGAGGGTGGCCTGAGGACCTGGGACAAAGTGGGCCAGGAAAGGCATTATGACTGGAGATTAGGTCAAGGAGGAATAGGCCTGACTGTGGAGATAAGGCCAAAGATTTTTTTGTAGGTGACATAATGCACTTTAATGGTCACCCAGGTTAGCCAGTGGAAGTTTCCAAACCAGATTAACATCCTCCTTCTGAATCTAAATTCCTCCATCTGTAAAAAGAAAACTACCCCCATCTACTTTAGCAGACCGGAACTGTGAGTCCTTGCAAAACACTCAGCACTGATAAGTCCCCAATAAAGGTTGGCTTCCTTCCCTGGTAAAGATAATGGCACTCAAAGGATTATTATTTGGCATGAATGGAGGGTATAAACAAGCTACCCCCTTACGAGGATATTATGAACTATAATTAGAACATTTAAGCAAGAATACTGAGAGTCTTCAAAAAAGGTAATAACATTAGTGATGGAGTAAAGGATCAAGTGTGAGAGACATTTGTGAGATAGACTCTAACTTGGTGATTGATTAGATGTGGTAGTGACGAAGGCATCTAAAACTGTATCCAAATCTCTAAGAATAAGCAGATCAACAGTATCATCAATAGACAAAGGGTCAGGTTTTCACCTATGAAGTTCAAGTTGCCCATGTGATATTTAGATGTACTGTAGATGTTCCATAATCAGAAATCATCTGGGAAAAACAGAGTTTGGAAACCAGACTGGATTCCGAGAGTTTGTAATGTTTATCAAGGAACACGGTAAACCAGTGGACACACAGGAATCTCTATACAAGTGACGGTGAACCTTTCAGAGCTTTCAATGGTACAAACCAAACAGCCGACTAAGGCATGTGCACCACAGGTTTGCAGAGGTGGCCGCAACTCTATGGCACGCGTGCCACAGCAGGCTGGTTTGTATCACTGAAAGCTCTAAAAGGTTCACCGCCACTGCCACAGCCCATCACTCTGGAAGGCTGTTATCTCTGGATTTCCTTTATAATATTAAAATAGTGAATGAGATGTAGGTAAACACACATACTCTGAAAAGCAAGATCATTCACCCATTTCGAGATCCATTTTAAAGACAGTAATTGTTGTTTAATGAATTGGAACAATTCTTTAATAATTTCTTCCTCGTGAAATTGCTTAGGAAAGCCCAATAAACAAGGAAGACTGGAGGATACAGTCACATTTCTTGTGGGACTGGATCTAGCCCATGGACCTCAAATAGCAGATCAAAGTATGACAGGTCACACTTTATGATATACTCACATGACAGGCTACCTAAGAGAGAGTCCAATGGAATGTCATGGCAAAGTGGGTGAGAAAGGATGTGAACTTCAAGTGTTTGTCAGTCCATTATCTGGATTTGATGGCCATCCTCCTCCCCATATCAGTTCGCCTAACGTTCATTCCCAGGCTCGCCCTTGTTCCCACAAATGTGCTTTGAGAGCCTTGGCGAAGGCCTTGGTGTTTGGGGCTGATGCAACAGCTGTCCTGGATGACACAGAAGGGCACTGTTCCTGCTCAGGGTTTGGGGTCCCTGCTCTCAGCAGTCAAGAGGAAAAACAAGGAGAAGACACCCATAGCGGCCTCAAGGTGTCCTTTTATATTTTGCAGCAAGAGCATTTATGTGTATCTAGAGGACCTTCGGGCCAAGGCAGAAGCCGACAGTGAGGTGAGGATGGGGCTCGGGAGCTCCTACCCAGGGATCCTCCTCAGACAGGCTTAATGAGCATTGCAGGAGAGCAGAGGGCCTTGGGGTGGAGGGTCCACCCTGCACACCTGTCTGCAGAGACATCGAAGAAACAATGAAAATTTAATGACAACAAAATAAAACCTACCATATACCTTAGTGAGGAAAATGGTTTCAAAGACTCCTAGTTGGACAAAGTACCAAACATGGATGAAAACTATATTAGCGTTTAATTAATAGGACATAATTTCTAGGTACATTTTGAGCACTGAGGATTTTTCTTTTTAACAAAAGATTGGTTTATATAGTCAATAAAATGTTCCTACATGAAATTAAAAAATCAGTTGAGCAATAATGCCAAAAAAGGTAAACGTGTATCTATGGAACTGTGTCAAAATATAAAGGCAAACTGACTCAATCTGCAATTTTATGCTAAGAGATAAGCAGGCTACATATTTTTAAAAGCTGAAGTAATGAAGGTTTCTACATATTCATGGTTTTGGTTCTCATACAGTCCAAATTTCCTTGTATAAGTCTGCAATCTTGTGACAATAGAAGATAAAAGGGAAAAGTTACACGAGCAAATGAAATGAAAATTGAATTGTCAGAAGACAGTAAATGCTTCAACCACTGCCTGAATAAAAACTGCACATAAAGCCAGGAATGGTGGCACACACCTGTAATCCCAGCACTTGGGAGGCTGAGGCAGGAGAACTGCTGTGAGTTCAAGGCTAGCCTGGACTACACAGCAAGATTTTGTCTCAAAAAAAACCCCCCAAAACAAAAACAAAACAAAACAAACAAACAAAAAAAAAACCCTGTACACAAATATATCTGTATGCAGGTTGCACTTTACTTTAGCAACTTAATGAAATTCAAGGGTAAAGTTCCAAAGTGGACAAGTCACACAGTATCTCAAAAATTTACCTGATTGAGTAGGGAAAATTGCACATGAATTTCCTGTTTACCTGGAATTCTGTCTTACTGGTGAGTGTACACACACACATCTATATATACACACCATTTATAATATGCATCATGATAATTAACACTGCAATCAGACTGGTCAACACACATCATCTGCAATGGGAAAAGTCACGTGAGCTTAACACTCAAATTGCACCATTTGGTGTAGAAATATCAACCAAAAGTAATTTCAATTTCACAAGTCAAACATACGCTTTTGAAGTCTTGTAACCTTTCTATGTGATTCCCATTTGCTACTGGCAGATAAAAATTAGAAACAACTTTGCAATACCTGCCAATAATACTGACAGGGAAAAAGAAGGAAAACAAGATAAAAACAGTTAGACATTTACCAACAGATTAAATGTGCAGAGATAATGATAAAAAGTTCAAGGACTGTATTTGAATTGCTCCCTGGGGAACATGGCTGACAGGTCTCGCACCGCCTCCCTAGGCAGCGCTGGTTTCTATTTCCTGGGGCTCCTGGGCAGAGGCAACAGGATTCTATATAACAAAGAGCTTTGGAAACTACCTAATGGATAACAGAAGTCAACAATCAAGGACATATTTAGAACCAGAGAAAATGATTCTGAAGGAAGATAAAGTGCAAGAAAACAAATAGGGTTTTTCTGCTCATTAATATTATAACACACGCACAAAGATATTAGAATTCAGTTGTACAGGATTATTATTTTAAAATTAATTTTCATTGTTCTTTTAATGCTACAACAAATCCAAGTAAAAGTCAGATCAGTGGGAGAAATGGGACAATCCCAAAATAAGAAATTAGTTATGACTCTCTAAAATAAAAGAGTCTTACAGCCATAAAGCTGCCTAACATGTCCCATTTCTTCCTACTATTGAAGAGGAAATATAGCCTTTGGAATCAGAAAGACCTATCACTTGGCAGCTGTACTGCCTCAAACAAGCTGGGTAATTTCAAATCTCTGGCCTTTCACTTTTCACGTGCAAAGCTGCTGTGAGGACTGAATGCAAAACATCTGTGAACACACAGTAGGTGCTTGGTGGGCAGGAGCCTTCCCTCCCTCCCTCTCATGGAACTTTCCTGACCAGCCAGCAACCAAGAGGGAAAATGTACAGCTTGCTCATTGCTTCTCCAGTGTTACTGCCTGGAAAGTTCATATGATAACTAATCATACATGACTTTGTGATGTATTTGTATAGTTACCAAAATCTCCAATGACTATACAACTTTTCTTGAATTTGTGTCTGTTTACACAGTCAGACAACACTGCTTCAGACCATGAACCTTTCCAGTGTTGACTCGCCAGAACTCCACAGGGAAGCCTGTTAATGGATGCTGAATTAATCTTCATCAGAGGGTAGTGGGGACCTGGTGGGCAGAGGGAATGAGGGCACAAGAATTGCAGCCGTCCTCCTAGGAACCCCGTAGCTTGTGTCCTGGAGAAATTCTACCAGTACAGGACACACACACACCGCATTTTACACATCACTGGGTTCCAGTCGTTGGGGATGGTTTACAACTGCAGGGGATGAGATGTTAAGAGCATATCAGCAGAACGCAAGCTCACATACCTGGATGAGATAGTGGGAACATAAATTGAGAAGCTCCAGCAGCTGTAAGTGGCTTCCAGCTGCCAACACATCCTGGATCACGCCTGGCTCCAACAAAATCTGTTTTATTTTTACAAAAAGAAAACCATCAGCTACATTAAGACACCACCATTACTGCATGAATACACCATACTGTGTTTAAAATGCAAGATATACAAGCCCTGTGTTGATACTGCTCTTGATTGTGGAAGTCAGTTCTTTCTTTTCGGATTAGTAAGCTGCGGCCTTCACACCAGCAGCGGACTTCTCTCCTCACTGCACCGGCCAATACTCATTTCTTGTGTGTGAAACTCTGTACTTAACCACTTACTTTTTGTAGGAGAATTTAAACTTTTTTTTGCTTTTTGTACCTTTATTTTTTAAATTTTATTTTAGTGGTACATTTTAGATATATATAACGATAACATTCATCATAGAGAATTTGTACCTGGACATGATATATTTTGCTGCTGCTTTTTATCTCATTCTCTCCCCCTCCCTCCCTATTTACAAAAATTGTTTCCATTTTTTTCTTTTTTTCTTGTCCCTTCCTAATCCCCCCCTGACGTTGTTCCCCTTCCCATTTGTACAATTTCTTCCCTTTCCCAATATGAGACATTTTCGTCCTTATTTATATTTTCAGTTTGTCACACCAGAGAAACAATGTGGTATTTAAGCACGTGTCCAGTTCACTTCACTTAAGTGTATGGTCTCAAGATGCATCTATTTACCTAGAAATGTCTCAAGCTTATCATTCTTTATGGCAGAGTAGTACTCTATTGTATTTAAAAAAAAACTACATCTTCTTTATCCATTCATCAGTTGATGGGCATTTGAGCTGTTTCCAAGATTTAGCTATTACAAACTGTGCAGCTATAAACATGGGTGTGCATATATCGCTGTGGTATGATGCTTTTATTCTTCTGGGAAGATACCACGAAAGGAAATAGCTGAGTCAAATGGAACCTCTAGTCCTAGTTCCCTGAGGAATCTCCACATGATATCCACAGTGGTTGCACCAGTCTACACTCCTACCAACAGTGGAGAAGGGTCCCTTTTTCTCCACAGCCCCTCCAGCATGTCACTAGCTGATTTGTTGATAATAGCCATTCTTTCTGGGGTGAGATGTAATCTCAGTGTTGTTTTAATTTGCATCTCTCGAATGACCAGTGATGCCAAACATGTTTTCAGATGTTTACTTGCCATTTGTACTTCTTCATCTGAGAAGTGTCTGTTCATTTCAGCTGCCCACCTTTGGATTGGGTCTTTCAATTTGGAGGGTCTGATCTTTCTGAGTTCTTTATATATTTGAGATTAAACATCTTTAAAGAACAATGTACCTCTCTTAAAATTCAGCTTGTGATAAACCTTACAAAATACAAAAGAACTAAGTTTTAGTTTTTCAAAGTATGTTTCAGAATTTTGCTGTTTAGTAGATTATAGAAACAGGACAGTTAACCAGTATTTTAGGGAAAGGAGATTGTTTGTCCAGCCATATGATACTAGAGGGGGGTGACATGAGCAACACTTTGTTGTCATCAATTCACTCTTCCATTCTAGCATGTTACACTTCTCCTTTCTCAAGCCTCCAGCTTTTCTGCCACCTCATTTTCACTACAAACCTCCCACCACCCAAACTGTATTTGTATCAGCACATTTTGCTTTCCAACACCTCGCATGTGCATTTGATTCCAACTCCTTTTGCCTGCAACCTCATTCCTGAATCATTATATATTCTCCTTCTACTCGATAGTTCCCATCAGCATACAAATACTGTATGCTGTTAGTGCTCTTAGCTTGAGAAACAGAAATGCCCTCTTTGATGCGCCAGATTCCTCTAGGCCAGCGATGGCGGTCCTACGGCACACGTGCCACAGCAGGCTCTGTGTGTCATGAAAGCTCTAAAAGGTTCAATGTCACTGCTCTAGGCCCTCCCCATTCCTTCCTCTTCTTTCATTACAAAATTCCTCTGGAAAATTGTCTGTACATTCAGTGTACAACTGCAATCTTCTTAGCTCTGCTTTCTCTTGTACCCATTTCTTTGATGTTTTCTTCCACTGTTGCACAAAAAATGCCCGCACTAAGGCTGCCAGGGATGTCCCTGTGCTGAAATCCAAAGGTCACTTATCAGTGTTAATCTTACTGTAGCCAGAAAAGTTAGCAAAGACGATTGGGCTCCTTTATAGACTGATTACTCCCCTTGTTTCTGGGATAACATTCCTTCCTGGCTTTCTTCTACTTCCCTAGCCACTCTTCTTCCCAACCTCTCTGCTTTGGAGATGACCAGAACTCAATTCTCAAATCTCCTGTCTCGCTCCACTCATTCCAGGGTAATTTCATGCAATCTCAGGGCTTTACCACCATCTATATACTGATGATATCTGAATTTGATTCTCGGCCCCAACCTCAGCTCTTTAACTTCAGACTCTTGTACCCAGCTGCTTCCTGGGCATAGCTGCTTAGATGGCTAGCAGGCAGCTCAAACTGAGCACACCCCAAATTGAACTCCTGATCCTCTCCACACCCCACCAAACCTGATCCTAGCCCAACCCTGACATCTCAGCAAACATTAACTACCAAATATTTAGGCCAGAACCTCGGAGTCATTTTTGACTCATGTGTTCCTTACACTTTGCATCACTCCATCTTCAAAATGGCTCCAGAACCCAACTGCTGCTCACTACTTCCACTATTGTCACTCTAGTCCAAGCCACTCCATTTTCACAGACTTAGCTATAGTAGGCTCCTAAACAGTGGCACTACTTTCTCCTTTGGCCCCTTGCACTGCCTTTAAAAATACTGTTAACTGAGTTAGCCTTTTCTACCTGGATCACTCTTCCTGAAGCCATCAGCCTGGTTCCCCCCTCACACCCTGCAGATTTCCGTGCAGATATCACCTTACCTGAGAGGACTTTACTGACCCTCCTATGGGGACCTCACTCCCCAACACCTATTTTTCTTCATCTCCTAACTTCGCTTCAAAGGACTTACCTCTCTTGGCATATAATTTATTTTCTGTTTCTCTACTCACTCGGATATGAGCTCCAGGAGAGCAGTGATGTAGTCTTATTTTGACTCCCCAGCACTAGAACAATGCCTGGCACACAGCTATCATTGAATGTGGTTGGGTATATTTAATTAAAAGTTCTGATAATTAACTCATCTCTGCACAAATGCTTAATTCAGAATGAATTTTATTAATCTAACATAAATGGGAAGAGGAAAAAGGAACTATAAACAGAATTAAAGAAATGAAGTTAAGCACATCTGGCAAAAATACTAACACTCATATTATACTGAAAATTCTTTATAGCTCTTTCCCATCTAATCAGAAAGGGAAGTTTGCCTTTCTCCAGCTCCTCAAGCAGGGAGGCTTTGACTGACAGTCAGGAAATGAACGCAGCTCCCACCAGAGGAGCAAGGACATCCTATAGTCTTGCAGAAGAGGCATGGCCTAAGGTGGAGAGCAGGGAATACACGGATTAGAAAGGTTAGTCTGAGCTTTTCGATCTTGTCAGTTGTGCTCATTTCACACAACTGGCACTCGTGCTAACCTCTAAAGCTCGGTAATGCCAAACACAGAGAGAGATATCACAGAGAGACAAGATGAACACCCCACAGCATATGTAACACACCCAGCAGCTGCACTGCGAGAAAACTGCACCCAGGAAACCCCCATTGGGATTGTTTCTGCCTCCCTTACTTTTGCTCTACGGCTTTTCTCTCATTGTAAGTTTTTTTCTAAAAACACACTTTAGCACAGAAAGAGTGCTAAAGTGCTTTTAAAAGTTTGGAGAAACTAACTCAACCAGAGCAGCTGGCTCTCATAGAAACAGAATCAGCATTTGCAAACTCCACTTGTAGTAATTTAAATTCAGCTCTATTGCTCTCTAGTGACTGGTTTTTCTAATGAAAATATTCTGGGGGCCATTTATATAGAGTATCTTCTGCCCACGCTCCAGGTACACACACTCCAGGTGGCAGAATATGGGACGTGTGCCTGAAAGAGGACATCTGCTGTCTGAGTGACCATCCCAGCATCCGGGTCAGGCCCAGTGACCTTTCTGGCCCCTGTGGCAGGCAAGGTTACATGAACTCAGGAGAGATCCTCGGCCGATGCCCACCCGTAACATGCTCACTGTGGTCAAGTGGGGATAGAACTGGCCAGGGACAATGGTTATGGTGATTCTAGGGGGTGTGACAAAGAAATAGGGATAATACCCATGAGTGGCCTTCAGTCCATCAGTGAAGTGGTCCAACTACAGGAGGTACTCGTCCAAACATGTCTTCTGGTCACTAATTTAAGCAGAGTCGGTAGTAGAGAGCTGAATTTGCACAATCCCTAATGAAAACCCTCTATAGTGAAAGAAGACTGGATCTCAGTCTCTACAGGATCTCTGGGTACCATACAGGGCCAGAAATTCATGAGAGAGGAGCGTGGGACCCGAGGTGAGATTCTGCACAGAGCATGACATTGAGCCTGTGGCTCAGGCTCTGGGCGGGTGGAACTCTGGAAGGGGGCAGGCAGGCGCACAGACCAGACAGGCCGCATGGCATCAATGCCCTCCTTCCCTTCTTCAGCTCATCTTGCCGCATCACCAGTTGTCCATTTCTGGATGCTCAGTTAGTCGCTGGTGGAGCAGTATCTTTAATAGCCATGAAAAGCCTCAATGTGACTTTTTTTTTTAACCTGTGAAACAGTTGGTATTATCAGAAAACTCTGTATCTTCAAAGCTATCTTCCTTATTGCTTGATTGAGGACACTTTTAATTTGATTTATTTTGGGTTGGTAGATGTAGTAGGTTGAAAGATTTGAACACATTAACAGGTTCCTGCCAACTTGAACTGCCAGAGGTACATACCTGACTGTCCCATCGGGGGGCTTGAACCACTGGTGGTACAAATGGATCTAATCACTTTGATCGGTCTATTACTAATAAAATTAATAAGAAGCCACCCAATGGAACAGTCATGCAGGTAGCGTAAGTGGTTGAAGCCGCCTGGCAGCAAGACATGAACTACAACCCTGTTGTGAATGTGTTGATAACTAAGATATCTGTACTTAGTACCAGATAACTAAGTACAAATGTATACTTTACTAAATATACATACTCGTGTGTACACATGAACAATTAGGTGTCTAACCACAAGATCTCATGCAAATGATAATTAGATGTGCTTTAATATCAGATATAAGGTTGGGGATTTAGCTCAGCGGTAAAGCACTTGCCAAGCGCCAGACCTCGAGTTTAATCCCCAGCACCGACTCAAAAATAAAAAAAAAACCCAGAATATCAGATATAAGAATAAATACATTCCCCATTTTTTTTTTTTTTTTGGTACCGGGAATCAAACTCAGGGCTGCATGTTTGACATTCCCCATTTTTTATACTGTAATTGTTTTGAGGAGATTCTTTTTTTATACAATATAGAAAAATGGCAAATTCTCAATTATCACAATTTTGAATTTATAAATTATAAAATAAATTGAATTTTAAAAAGCATAAATAGCTTTTAAATAAGATATTCAAGGAAGGAGAAAGCATGGAGGGTTCAGGGCTGCAACCCAAATCCTGGAAAGCCCCAGAGGGCGCTGCATCCCCAGCCTACAGCAACGGCAGGTACAAGCTGGCACTAATCTAGCAGGGCGACAGTGCCTGGAACTTGGAGACCCCTTCAGCATCTGGTATTATGCCAACGTGAGCCCGGTGCGCCATGAGGAAGCAAAGTACAGCAAGCAGGTGCTGTACAACGCTGGCTATGAATTTGACATCTGCTGCACCTCAGTACAGAAAAGAGCAACCCAGAGCCAGGCATGGTAGTGCACACCTATAATCGCAGCACTTGGGAGACTGAGGCAGGAGGATCGCCATGAATTTGAGGCCAGTCTAGGATACGTAGTGAGTTCAAGGCCAGTCTGAACTACATAGTAAGACCCTGACTCAAAAAAAAAAAAAAAAAAAAAAGAGTAACTCAGACCAGATGTGGTTGCCAGTGGTGAGGATTTAGCATTTTAGTGAAGAGGCACTACAGGGGTCTGTGCATCCTCACAAAAACATAAACCACTGCCCAGCACAGGGAGGCACACAGAACACTCTGGAGGCAACTCCTGTAATGTGCCACCACTTGTGATGCAGCCCAAGCATCCCCGCTACAGCAAGATCAACTGCCTTCCGTGATAGCCTGCAGGGCGCTGGAACCCATCAAGCCCCGTGCAGTTCCTCTGGGTGAAGAGACCACGTGTAAAGCCACAGAAAGAACGGCTTCCCAAGAAGTGAAGGTAAACTGACTAAGACCCCAAAGAACACCCTCCTCCTCCTTCCATTCCTCTGCGCCTCTCACCACACCTATCACACTGATCACGTCTACAGGTATCTTATGTGGTAGTTGCAGGTGGGGACCAGAGGCTCCCATTTTCATTTTAGCATTTTGTTTCCTGTGTCTTCCACTCCCTTCATAGAATCTAGCCAGAACAGCAACTCTGGGACACAAATTTTCAGTCAAGGACCAGGGATGGTTCTTTTCATGCAGAAGAGTTGAGGGGTAGTAATTCCAGATTTTCCTAGTGTTTCTGCTTCCTTTCCTAAGGACCAGATTGAGTAGGGTACCGGCAAGAACCTTGCCTGGCGTGACCGATCAGGAGAAGCCAGAAAGCCTGTTGTGTTCCTAAGAGGCAGCCCTGCATGCTTCTGCAGTCAGGTCACCGTCTTGGTGCTCTAGTCACTCTAGTGGAAGAGGAATGTAACCTGCATGGTGATTGCAAAAAAAAACCCAAAAAAACAAAAACAATTATTTCCTCCCTGACCCCAAAGGAGCTGGCTTCAGAAGGTAGGATCGATCCTGAATTAAGTTTATGTGTTACTTTTACAAAAAAAAAATTTTTTTTTGCATGTGTTACTAAATAAAAATCCTTCTGGGGTTTCACCAGGAAACAAGCCACTCCTCATACCAATACGAGATAAACTCCTTGGCCTCTATGGGGCATCCTGCTGTGTATATTGACACGTCTTTCCTTTGTTTTGTGGCAGTGAAATGCTTCTTGATGATGTCCAAGTGTGTCCTTCACTGTGTCTGATTTCTGAACTATGTTCCACTTGCTTGGCCTTGCCACACAGCCCCAGTATTCATTTTGAGCATAAGGGTACTAAATTTTTTTTCCAGACCAGTACAATAAAGGAATGATATACAAAAACAGGGATACTAAAGACACATAAAGGCTTTTGAATTACTTTTTTCTATAATAGAGAATTTAATAGAAGGAACATGAAACATAAGATGGATATGAAACATAAGATCTAGAAAGGGCCTTCAATCTAGTTTTTATTTCAAAACTGTAAGAACTATTTATCCACAAGGTGGCACCTGTGTTTAAAGCAAAGGATTTTCTAAATTATTCATGTAACTGACACCTTAAATTTATTTTTAAGAAAAAATTATTCAAATAAAGATAATAAAAACAATGAATTATACTTTCACGTGTCTCTATTATATTGAGAAATGTACCTAATAAATATTTCTGTTTAAGTGTTTTATTTGAGCAATAATGATTAGAAGTCTGTTCTCCAAAAATCAGGTAATTCAATATTCTGTCTTTGCGCTAAGAAACCCTCATGATATGGCTGCAACCCGCTTTGAAAAGCTTATTGCCAATTCTGAGACCTTCCGGTCCCTTGGATAAAACCAACAGCTCATGTTCTCCATAATGGGCCATACCTTTCTCATCATCTTTAATTCCCACCTTACTTCTTCAATCTCCATGTGTGAAAATCCTCCTTGTTCTTCAAGACCCAACTCTAACTCTACTTCCCATACAGAACCAAGAAGGTCTTTGCTCATCCCAACCACCAGCTGAATCAATCTCCCGGGATTCCAAACTGCCACAATTTTCTGGTGAACTAAGCCCATGAGCTCCAGGTCTTACTGACTTCGTATCATGCCTCTGATGCTTGCTGGCAAAATGAGTTAGGGAAATTAAAATTCCATGTGTCTTAGTGTTCTCATTTCTACAGATAATATCTACCTCCAGGGACTGCTTTGAAGCCAAAGAGAAAATGCACGTATATCCTAAAATATGTGCCATTTTAGGACATATGTAAGAGTGATGCATGAAATACTGGAGCTAGGTGCTCAAGCTGAGAGAGAAGAAATGATCCCAATAGCATTATTAAGTTGTAGTAGAATCAATGTTAAGATTATAGTGGGCCTAGGAAGCTGCACAACTACTTGGTTGGTGACACTTGATTTGACTGAAGAAACTTGCCAAATAATTCGTAAGATGAAAAAAGCAATAGTTTTTTCACATCCTATGAGCAAACTCCCTTTCAGCTTTCTTCATTGGTATGATTTTGGCATTTCAAAGCTCTGAGATTAATAGTTCTGTCAGCCAGTTCTTTCCAACATAGTTTCTTCATTATGTTTAAATTAATAAAATATATAATTTAACAAAATATAAAGATAAATTATATATACTTACATCACCTTAAAATGGGGCTAATTATTTGAAAAAGCAGAACACATTTTTGATAGCTTCTAACTCTTAAGTGAAAGAAGCAGTCTCAGTAATTAAAATATAATGAAACATGAAGGCCATTACAGGTTAAAAGAAAAGCCAAATTAATTATTAAAACTTACTTTTATAACCAGTGCTCTCTCGAGTGTGATGAAGATGGTAAGTTTCATTCCATCGAGCTTTATTAATGAAGCTGGGTTTCTCCATAGTGAAGCTAGTTTTTTCATAATGCTTGCATGACCAAAGAGGAAACATTAACTAAAATACTGATATCAAAAGATGAAACTTCTCTGAAAGAATAAATAGGGCTGATGCCAATGTTCATTGATAGGGTCTACTTACCTGTGTCACTGCTAGATACTTGAGTAGAGAAAGAAGAAAGAAGCCAAATGGACTTAGCAGGTTGTTGTGTCATTAATACTAACACAGCTCTGGGCACAGGATGTTACAGGAACACTGTGCTGTTGATATCTAATTTCACTGAAATACATCTTCATACAAAATATATCATTAACACACAATTTCATGTTCCTTTGGGGATTTTTGGCATTTGCTTTACAAGGAGGGGAGGAAAATGTATGGCTTTAGATTCTGCCACAGGAAGTTGAGTGATTGCACATGTGTGTTGAGCATCATTTTAAAAACAAAGAGATGATTGTTACCTATATTCATAAAATGAGATAACCCAGATAAAATGATTAGAATAGTGCTTGGCATATTTTATAGGGTAAAAACATGTAGCAACTATCGTTGTTGTTAATTTTATTTTTTAAATCTACTTCTCAATGGCCCCAACTCCACTTTTACTTGTAGTATTTACATACTGCCTACTATACACAAGGTCTGATACAGGCATTTCATTTATGTTATCTGTTTCTTCTTAACCCCTTTACTACTTCACACCCTTGTGAGCAAAGATGTTAATATGGAAGATGAGGAAACTGAAGACAAGAGAATTTACTCAACCAACAAATCTTTTCTAAGTCTAATGTTTCAGGCACCTTTCTAGGCACTGTGTATGAACCAGACAAACAAATTTCCTTGTTGCACAGTACTTAAGAGTTCAGGTGTTAGCTAACTGGTCAGACTGTAGTGCCTCAACTTACAAAAATAAAATTAACAAGGCAGCAGAATTGGTGGGGAAATCAAGAGTTCCATATTCTTAGTCTTTGATACCTATGAGTTACCTATATAGATATATCAAGAGGGCAGAAATATATAAATCCAGTGGACAAATTGCAAACTCCAGGCCAAATTTTTGTATCATGAGCTAATTTTTGTTTTCATGAGCTAAGAATTGCTTAAATATTGTTTGTGTTTTTTCAATTTTAATCAATAGACTGATGTTTAGAGCAGTTTCAGGTTTGCAGCAAAACTCAGACTGAAATAGTTTTCCTGTCCCCAAATATACATAGCCTCTCCACAGCCGCATCTCCCACAGAACTGAACATTTGTTACAACTGATGATGCGACATTAACAAATCATTTTCTCTCAAAATGCATGGCTTACATTAGGGCTTATTCTTCATGTTGTACTCCCATGGGGTTTGACAAATGTATGACACGTGTTCATTCTGACATACAGAACAGTTTAACAGCTCTAAAAACTCTTCTTTAATCTCCTGTGCTCCGACTACTCATTCCTCCTTCCCTAACTCCTGACAACAAATGATTTTATATATCTATATACACACACACATATATATACACACACACACATACATATATATATGTAACGCCGATGCATATAGGCTTTCCAAGTTGCTTTCTTTCACTTAGCAATTACACATGCATTTCTTCCACATCTTCCTGCTTTGATAGCTTATTCCTTTTTAGCATTGAATCATACTGCTGAGATGTACCAATGTTTATCCATTTACCTGCAGAATGACATTTTGGTTGCTTCTAAGTTTAAGCAAGCTGCAATAAACATCCACATTTTTGTATACACATACATTTTTTGCTTTGTTTCATTGGTTAAATACCGAGGAGCACCAAAACTCAAATTTCAGTATAGATTCATTTACTTATCTGTCTCTGGTGGTTTTAAAGTTACAGGACCACAGATAAATTCTTGTGATAGAGACTTTATATGGCCTGCAAATCTAAATTATTTATTACCTGGCCCTTCATAGAAAAGGGTTGCTGATCCCTGGTCTACAGTAGAGGGGGAGGCTGCAAGTCAATAGACTTCTATTGTACCAAATAACCAGGGTCTGGACAGTATCACCAAGGAAGCTATGTAGACCGAATGCGACATTCCCAAAGCATGCAGGATTGCGGGGAGTGGGGCAGTAAAGACATTTGGAAAGGAATCATGAGTCTGGGCTGGGGGCGGGGGCGGGGGCGGGGGGCGTGCAGAGCCCATGAGTGT
Organism: Hystrix cristata; assembly: GCA_004026905.1. NCBI lineage: Eukaryota > Metazoa > Chordata > Mammalia > Rodentia > Hystricidae > Hystrix > Hystrix cristata. The sequence goes on from PVJO010002418.1 coordinate 126,594, forward strand.
GATGCCGTGTAAAAGCCTCCATGGAGAGTAAAGTCGAAAGTCAGCTGTAATGAACAAAGCTAGGAGGTCATATACGACAGTGCTTAATTGGATTTGGCAACATCTGTGTCTGTTAAGGACAGTTTCACTGGAAGGCAGAAGACGGAAGACTCCAGACTTGCGGAGTGAAAAGAATGGTGAAAAATGAGTACCAATGAGGAAAACTAAGTTTGTGAAACACTTTTTGTAAGTTTCACTGTGAAGAGACACAGAGATATAAATAGTAGCTAAAGAGAAACACAAGAACAGGAAAGGAATTTACAAAGAACAAGAAAGGGGTTTTTAAAAATAATCAACACGGCATGTTTACACACTGTGGGAATGATGCAGCAGAGAAGAGAGAAGTGAGCTTCAGGGGACTGAGGTCTGAGAGGTGGCGAGGGAGTGAAGACAGCGCCCACTCGGGCAGACACACCTCTGACCAGGCAGAGTTACCGCCTCCACGTGAAACGCGCAATATTTGGAATAAGTTCAAAGTAACAGAGAAGTTTGAGGAGTTCATGGTGGGGAGATGCAGACCTTCTGTCTGCTTCTGTTTTCTCAACGGAAGGTGAGTTTTCTTCACGGTGTATGTATCATGGGTGGGGCATTAGGGGGCACTGTTTGGGAAAAGAAGAGAAGGAATGAGCAGCTCAATAGGAAAAAGAAAAAGCAAACCTACTACAAAAACAGACTAGCGCTGCTTGGCAAGGATGAGCATCCATCTGAGATTTAGGATCACAGATGTGAAGTGAAAATAATTCCTCCAGCAACAATCGGCAAGAATTCTTTTTTTTTATTTTTTATTTTATTTATTTATTTATTTATTTTTTTGGTGCTGAGGACCAAACTCAGGGCCTTGCACTTGGTAGGCAAGTGCTCTACCACTTGAGCTAAATCCCCATCCCCCAAGAATTGATTCTTAATAGTTATATTGAACCAGTAATTCTCTGAAGTGCAATAGCTTTCAGTCAAGCTTGGATCCCTCTGTGATAATGGGCTGTACAACCTTATTTCTACATTGAGAGATACATTCTAATACAGAGAAGAATGGCTATGATCAGTTTCTCAGGAGTTTTGTTATTCAACTACCATAGAACAAAGCTATTTTTTTCTCTGCAGTGTGCGATACAGATTAACCATTTATTTTTCAGGTACACTGTAAAGTATTACAAGTCAATTATTCATTCTCCCATATGAAGCAGTGAAACTTTTGGAGCATGGAACATGTGAGTATTTCTCTATGTTCCGCATGCAAATAACTCAGGTTCCTGGAACCAACTTCTTAAAAAATGCAATGGTGTGTTGATCTACTGTTTCCAATAATAGTTTGACCCACTCTGAAAAAATATTCAGTATGCATTTTTTCCATCAATATATCCTTAATATGTAGGAAGTCCTTAACAAATAGTAGGTGTATTTACTAGATTAATGGATCTTACTTTCAGAATATAAAAGGTCTCAAGATGCATCCATTTACCTAGGAATATCTCAAGCTTATCATTCTTTATGGCAGAATAGTACTCCATTGTATTAAAAAAAAACCCACATTTTCTTTATCCATTCTGCTGTTGATGGGCATTTGGGTTGCTTCCAAGTTTTAGCTATTACAAACTGTGCTGCTATAAAAACATGGTGTGCATATCTCTTGAAACCATACTCTTAAGTGAAATAAATCGGACACACATGTTTAAATACCGCATAGTTTCTCTGATGTGAGAAAGTGAAGTGTAAATAAAGACTAAAATGTATTATATTGCGAAAGAGAAGAAAATGTCCAAATGGGAAAGGGAACAAGGGAGGGGGAAAGGAACAGAGGGACAAGACAAATAAGAAATGGAAGGAAAAAATGGAAACAAAGCTTTTGTAAATAGGGAGGGAGGAGGGGGTGAGGGGAGGGGGACGGGAAAAAAAGAAGCAATAAGATATGTCATGTACAGGTACAAATCCCCTATGATGAATGTTATCACTAGGTACATCTAAAATGTACCATTACAGTAAAATTTAAAAAAAGAATATAAAAGGATACTTTTTATGAAGTATACAAAAGAAATAAAAGTCACAAATTACCTTAGCAGATTCAATAACCCATGCAAATTATTTCTTCATTTACATCATTATTATATTTAAATGGAATGTCTACCTTCAATATAAATTTTGTCAAAAGTTCTATTTGGCAAATTGCTTATTTGGATATTAATCAAAAGACCATATATGTTTGCTATCAGTTCACTGTCTTTAAAATCTTTTTGCTTAGAATTGTAAAACTCTAATAGACTAGTAGTACTTTATACAAATACTAAATGCTTCCAGCAGAGGGCTCAAGAATCCCATTTACAGAGAAGAGTTAGAGAAGCACATCACCTACCAGTAGGTACTGTAAGACTTTCTCAGAAGGCAGTTTCCTTAAAAACGTGCTCCCCCTTTGATCAGGTCATTCTAGGTATCTGCGTTACTTAAAAATAATCCACATGGAATAAAACACTAACTTACAAGAAGGCAACATTATTTATATACTCTGCATCTATGGGTAAATATACTTTTATCTAATTCCAGAAAAGAAATTGAAGTAAACTATAATAAAAACAAAATTTTGTAAAGTTACATGGCATATGATAAAATCCAGAAGAAAACAGAAAGATGATGTAATGTGTAAGTAAATGAGAATTTGAGTAAAACTATTTTTCACCTTTTTCTTATTTAGAGTTGTATAAATGTTTGGTCAATTTTTTTTTCCATTTTCAAAGACGAGTAATTTTTTAAGAATTTGTATGCTCCTTATTTTTCATGCTGAATGGAAAAATTTTAGGAGACAAGTGGAATAGTTTATTTATGGAACACATTTGAAATTGTCACAGGCAGAACTGACAGGGTGGGCACCACTCGTTAATGTCTATGACTGACATTAAGGTCCCTTGCAGATTGCACAACTAAATAACTCAGTAAAAGAAAACAGGAAACAAATGAGGTCAGGAGAAAATATGTGTATTTGTGGGTGTATAATCTCCATCTTCATAACCACTATAAGTGGGCCACAAAACTAAAGACGTATAACTTAATCCAAGATCAAATGGTGAAAATATTAAAGGCAACAATTCTAGTTTCTTCAGACCCTGATATCTAATGGAAAATTTCCTGCAGACATTAAGAGGGTTATTGAGTGATTTACTTGGTGATACTTTCCATACTACCAAAACCATTTTATAGAACACCACATAAAATTAAAGGTTAATAAAGAGATTATTTGAAACCCAGACAGTTTTCTGATTGCTGGCTTGATCTAAGTATAATGTTTGGAATACCTGATCAGTGTTTCTCAATGGAGTCAATGTCACTTTCTAGGGAACAATTTGGAAACTTATGTGGATCTTTTACATCCCACCATCCCAGAATGGTGGGCAATACGGCATTTATTGGGCATTTATGGCATTTAGTGGCCAGGGACGCCAGATGTTATATAATGTATAGGGCAGTCACTAACCACAAAGAATTACCCTACCCTACAGTATTAAGTTATATTAATCTTTAGATACTGAATTAACTCTCTGCTATGACTCTTAAATTCTATTGTTAGTAGAGGTACAGTGGTTGGACATAGTAGATATTTACTACCTCCTCTTCCAATTAATAGAGGTAGTCAGAACTTTAGGTAGAGGCAAAGATCTCTAGTTAGCTACACCCGGAAGGTATCCCTGAAAATCAGACACAAACTAAAGAGATCTCACACTAGCAACAAATGTTTTCCACCATAATCAAACCACAAACCTCGGCACCCTCCCCCAGCCTCCAAAAAAGGAGCAAGGCAAAGAAAATGTCTCCAAAAACTCCTGAACATCCACACCTGATCCAAGGGGTATTGATGAGGAAGAGATCAAAAGCCATACAGCTAAATTATTTGAAATGATAAAGGTGGAGATTAAAAAAAAAGATCAATAGGCTGCTCAGTGAGCTCACAGAAGATATAACTAAACAGGTAATAGACCTAATCGACAAAACAATCAGTAAGTTTATAGAACACACAAAGAAAAACCTAGCTGAGCTAAACAAAATGATATAAAACATAAATGAACAGTTTAATAAAGAAATAGAGTTCATGAAAAGATATAAAACAAAAATCCAAGAGATTAAAACTTTTGTCAAAAGTATGGGCAAGAGAAGTGAGCATTGTGAGGGCAGTGTCAGAACTGGAAGATGATCACAGTGACCACATTCTCAGAAATACCTTGAAAACAAGAACATGGAAAATGGATCCAAGAGCTGCTAAGTGACTCAAAAACAACCAATCTAAGATTAACCGCAATTAACAAAAAATCAGAAGACAGCACAAACAGCATAAGAAACCTGTTATAGAAATAATAGCAAAAAAGTTTCCAAATATGGGGAAAGGATTCAATATATACATAAGTGAGGCATTTAGAATTCTGAATAGCCAAGATCTGAAAAGAACTTCTCCACAACACATCATAGGTAAAATCCCAAAAGTCCAACACAAGAACAGAATCTTAAAAGCTGTTAAAAGAAAAACTACACATCACTTATAAAGGTAAACCCATTAGAACCTCTCAACACAAACCTTAAAAGCCAGAAGAGCTCAGAGTGAAGTGTTTCAAGCTCTAAAAGGAAACAACTTCAAATCCAGACTGACATATCCTGCCAAATTATCTTTCAAAATTGATAAATAAGTTTTTTCCATGACAAAGAGCACCTTAAGAAATTCATGCCCACCAAAGCAGAACTCAAAAAAATTCTCAAGGATATCCTAGAAAGAGACAATGAAGCCAACAATGCCAAAGAGTCTAAGAAAATGAATATACCAGACAGGATGAGTAGTCAAGCAGAAGGGAGAAAGGGAAATCAGCAGCAGGAAAATAATGTAATGACAGGAATTAATCAATACTTTTCAGGTAATAACTCTCAATGTGACTGGTTTCAATTCCCCAATCAAAAGACAAAATCAAACTTATGCTTGATATAAGACATAATGGATCAAAAAAACAAAATCAAACAGTATGCTTTATACAAGAAACACTTTTGGAAGGGGTCTTTAAATTTGGGGAGTCTGCTTTTTTTTGAGTTCTTTATATATTTGAGATGTTAGTCCTTTGTTGAAGGAACAGCTGGCAAAAAGTTTTTCCCAATCTGTGGGTTGTCTCTTCACTCTGTTGGTGATTTCTTTTGCTGTGCAAAAGCTTTTTAATAAGATTAGATCCCAGTTGTTGATTCTTTGTGATATTTCCTGGGCAACTGGGGATTTGTTCATAATGTCTTTGCCTACACCTATGTTTTGAAGAGTTCTACATATTCCATCTTCGAAGAGATTTAGTGTTTCTGTTTTAATATTTAGATTTTTTTATAGAATGGAGTACTGCTGTGCCATAAAGAATGATAAGCTTGAGATATTTCTAGGTAAATGCATGCACCTTGAGACCATATTCTTAAGTGAAACAAATCAGACACACATGTTTAAATACCACATTGTTTCTCTGGTGTGAGAAACTCAAAGTATAAATAAAGACTAAAATGTATTATATTGGGAAAAGGTAGAAAGTATTCAAATGGAAAAGGAAACAACAGAGGGGGAGGGGAAAAGGGACAGAGGGACAAGAGAAACAAGAAATGGAAGGAAAAAATGGAAACAAAGCTTTTGAAAATAAAGAGGGAGAAGGGGGAGAAGAGGGGTGAGGGGAATGGGGAAAAAAAGAAGCAACAAGATATATCATGTACAGGTACAAATCCCCTATGATGAATGTTATCACTATGTACATCCAAAATGTACCATTAAAATAAAATTTAAAAAAAGAAACACACTTAATTCAAAAAGACATTCATAGATTATAAATCAAAGGAAATCATGGGAAACAAGAGTCCATGCAATGGGAACTCAAAAACAACCAGGAGTAGCTATCCTATTTTTAGACAAAGTAGACTTCAAGCCAAAACTGATCAGAGGAGGCAAGGAAGGTCAAGAGGCAATATTGGTGAAGGGCAAAATTCAACAGAAAGGGATTACAATTGTAAACATATATGCACCAAACACTGGGATACCCAACTTCATAAAACAAACACTACTTGACATAAAAGATCAGATAAACATCAACACAATTATAAAAGAAAATTTCAATATCCTACTGTCACAAATAGATCAACTAGACAATATTAACAAAGAAATATCAGAGTTGAACCAAATCTTTGAACAAACGGATTTAACAGGTATCTACAGAGTGTTCCACCCAACAACAGTATACAGATTCTTCTCAGCAGCACAGGGAACTCTCCAAAATAGACCACATACTAGCCCATAAAGCATACTTACCTAAATGTGAAATAATCAAAATTTTCCAATGTGTATTATCAGACATAGTGCAATTAAACTAGAAATTAATGGCAAAGGAAATCTCAGAAATTATGTAAACATATAGAAATTAAATAATATACTCTTGAATAATCAATGGGTCACAGAAGAAATCAAAGAAGAAATTAATTCCTAGAATCAAATGATAATACAAGTCCAACATATCAGAACCTATGGACCACAATGAAAGCAGTTTTAAAAAGGGAGTGTACAGCTGTGAATGCTCACATCAGAAAAACAGAGTGAGCCCAAATAAATAACCTAATGATGCACAACAAGGTCCTAGAAAAACAAGAACAATCCAAACCTAAAGTTAGTACAAGGAAGGAAATTATAAAGATCAGGGTAGAAGTTGATGAAGTTGAGACTAAAGAAACAATACCAAGAATCAATGCAATGAAGAGCTAGTTCTTCAAAAAGATGAACAAAATTGACACACCCTTAGCCAATCTTACCAATAGAAGGAAAAAAGAGACCCTAATCAATTCAATTCACAATGAAAAAGGTGAAATCACCGCAGAAGATTATTAAATACATTTTAAACCTGTACTTCGAAAAATTGTAGAATCTAGAAGAAATGGATAGATTCCTAGATAAGTATGAAATACCAAAACTGAACCAAGATATAAAAACCCTGAATAATGAAATAACAGGAAATTAAATTGAAACAATAATTACAAACCTGCCAAGAAAATCCCAGGACTCCATGGATTTACCACTAAATTCTACAAGAACTTCAGGGAAGATCTAACATCAATACTCCTCAAATTCTTTAATGAAATTGAAAGGGAAGGTGTACTCCCACATCATTCTTGGAAGCTAGTATTACCATGACCTAGACAAAGACTCAAACAAAAAAGAGAACTAATGGCCAGTCTTTTTAAATGAACATAGAAACAAAAATTCTCAACAAGATACTGGCAAGCAGAATGCAACAAATCATCAGAAAGATCATACATCATGACCAAGGAGACTTCATCCCAGGGATGCAAGAATGGTAAAACATACACAAATTCTTAAATGTAACACGTTGCATAAACAGAAGAACAAAAAATATCACATGATAATCTCAATAGATGCAGAAAAAACCTTTAACAATATCCAACATCCCCTCCATGATAAAAAACCCTGAAGAAAATAGGTAGAGAAGGACCTTATCTCAATCTGATAAAAGCCATTTATGACAAACCTACAGCCAACATCATACTAAAGAGGGAAAAGCCTTCCCTCTAAAATCAGGAACAAGATAAGATGTCCACTATTACCACTCCTGTTCAGTATAGCACTCAAAACATTACTCAGGGCAATTAGTCCAAAGAAAGAAATAAAAAGAGGTATATATAGAAGAAGTCAAATTATTATTTGCATATGACATGATCCTCTACATATAAGACCCAAAACATTCTATGAAAGACCCGAGAATTAAGCAAATTCAGCAATGTAGCAGGATACAAAACTGACACACAAAAATCAATAGCATTCCTGTAAAACAATAGTGAACTCACTGAGAAAGAATTAGGACTATAATACCACTCACAATAGCATCAAAAAAAATTAAATACTTAGGAATTAACCTAACCAAGGAAGTAAAAGATATCTACGATGGAAACCACAGTACTCTCAAAGTGGAGAATGAAGAGAACATCAAAAACTGAAAAGTTGTCCCTTGCTCTTGGATAGGCAGAACCAATATTGTCAAAATGGCCATACTTTCAAAACTGATAAACATATTTAGCATAGTCCCAATCAAAACACCAACAGCATTCCTCATAGAACTAGAAAAAAACAATTCTGAAATTCATATGGAACCAGAAGAGACTCAGAATAGCCAAAGCAATCCAAGGTAACCAGAGCAAAGCAGGAGGCATCACAATCCTGGACTTCAAATTATATTACAAAGCTACAGTGACAAAAACAGAATGTTACTAGCATAAAAACAGACATGTGAATCAATGCAACAAAGTACAGGATGCAGAAACAACCTCAGACATATTCAGCTATCTAGTTTTGACAAAGGGGCCAAAAAATATGCTGGAAGAAAGAGCTTCCTTGACAAATGGTTCTGGAAGAACTGGCTATTCACAGACAGAAAATTGAATCTAGAACCATATCTCTTACCATCAATTAAACTAAAATCAAAATGCATCAAAGATCTACATGTTGAAACAGAAATACAATCATCGGGAAAATAAAATAGGTAAAACTCTTGGAAACATAGGTGTAAGCAAGGACTTTCTGAACACCATGCCAATTGCACAAGAAATAACAACAAGAATCAACAAATGGGATCATATCAAAGTAAAAAGCTTCGGCACAACTATGGGAGACAACTAACAGAACGAGTCAAACTACAAAATGGGAAACAATGTTTTTCGGGTATTCCTTGGACAGTGGACAAAGGTTTAGAATACATAAAGCACTCAAAACAATTAGACCATCTACATTAAAAGACCCAATCAAAAAATGGGCCACTGAAATGAATACACACATCTCAGAAGAGTGAAAATGGCCAATGAATACATGAAAAATATTCAACATCCACGGCCAATTGTGAAATGAAAATTAAAATAACACTGAGATTCACCTTACCCCACAAAGAATAGCTGTCACCCAAAAATCAAACGATAACAAATGCCTGGGAGGCTGCAGCAAAAATGGATACCTTTTACAAGTTTGTGGGAACGTAATCTAGTATAACCACTACATAAAAATTCCTCAAAAAACTAAAACTAGAAATTTAATTTGATCCAGGTATTCCCCTTGTAGATATCTGCCTGAAAGTTAAAGACATATTACAGTGATACATGCAAAGCCATGTTTATAGCAGCACAATTCCTAACAGCTAAATCTTTCAAGCAGGCTATACGTCTGTCCAACAGATGAACAGATAAAGAAAATGTGGTACTTATACACAATGGAGTACTACTTTGCCATAAAGACACAATGGAGTACTACTTTGCCATAAAGAAGAATAAACTTGAATCATTTGTCAGAAAATGGACACAGCTGGAGACCATAACGTTAAGTCAAATAAATCAGACACACAAGGTTAAATATTAACATTATTTCTCTTATATGAAAACTCAAAATATAAATAAATTGTAGAGCTAAATAAATGTTAATTGAAAACAAGGAGATAGATCTTTTCCAAAAGGGAAGAGGACCAAGAAGGGAAGAGGATTAACAAAAAGAGCTAAGATGTCTTATGTATACATACCAACTCCCTATGATAAATGTAATCATTACGTACTTTAAACATGTACTAATAAAATTTTAAAAACCTAAAACCTACGTCTGTTTTACATATAAACCCAGTTTTCACTGATGTTCTGTGTCAAGATACATTGGATTTTCCAAAGTAAAACAGAAGATTTTTACTTTTTTTGTTTGGAAGAGTACTAAGAGTTGTTCAGTAGTTTAGAAAACCGTATTACCTACAGTATACCCTCACAGCATCTGCGTTGCCAACACAACATTCACATATCAGTATCTATATGCACCTATCACAATCCATGGTCACAGTGTTTCTACCTGTAGTATGGACAGGTGACTATGTCACCACATCCTTTTGGAAAAGTGAGGCTTCAGGATACGTGTGTGTGTGTGAAATTTTAAATATAAATTTATTTCCCTTTGTATATGATCTGGCAAGCTAGGGTTTAGAGCAGTCTGTGTGCATAAGTTTTATTTTCTATAAATTTCATTTCAGAATAGTGAAGATGGTCTTCACTTACTCAGGCCTGAGAGATAAGGTTGAACAACTCCAAGCCAGATGGGGATACTACCTATCTCCTGGAGAACCCTCTCTACATGTAATTTTTCCTAAATAAACTTTTGAGAAGAGCTTTCCAGCACACAGAATGTGGTCAGAGTGCAGTCATTCTTTTTTTCCAAAATAAAGAAAAAAGTTCATGTATTTTAAGAGTCTTCAATTAGCTGGCATCTTAGGAAAATTAAGGAGCGAACCAAGCTTCTCCACTAATAAATGCGTATTCTCCCTCCATCAGAGGAAGGAGCGCCGAAGGAAGGGTCAGCATTGCTTGACTCTGACCACAGCCAACACTCAAGGACTCCAATGATGAAGAGGAAACACAAGCATAATGGTTTCTGTTTAGAAATATTTAAAAATAGAGCTATCATCTACCATGGCAAAGGAAAACTCTCAGGTGCACATTATAAATTATGAAATGCAATGCACTGGAATTCTGAAAGGAACTAAAGTGAGGAGAAAATGATCATTTTCTGTAAAATTAAAAATACTCCTCCATGGAATGTGCATTTCAGACTAGAGCTGCCCTGGGGGCCTTTTCCTCACCAGGCTTCTGTAGGTACTGGCAGGTGAAGAAAGGATTCCGAGGTTAAAATATTTAAACCACTGGATAGTCTCAACACTGCTCCCAAGAGAAGCACTTCAGAAAAATCTGTCCCGGATTTGTTCCATGTGCTACCATTTAGTTCAACCAGGTCGTTTGTAAGTAAATCCGATACTTTTTTTTCCATAAAAATGACATATTTATCCCTAAAAGGATGGTCCGTGGGAAAACAGTTCTAATTAACATTCTTGTCTCTTTGCTGCCTGATGATACTCAGGTCTCCAGAGAAAAGTATTCTGTTGTGGAGAATAAATTCCACAATCAAAATGTAATGCTGCAGTGTGTACCTTGTCAGAGCTATATAGAAAAAAGTCATATGAACTTAGGAGGGAGCCAAATGAAAATCAGAAAGAAAAACTTTAGTACATAAGAACATAGAATTTAAGAATTTCCTTTAGTTTTAAATTCCTCTCTGTGTGAAAAGTTTTACATGATTACAAATATAAATAAAGAAATTTTGCTTCTCATTTAACAGCCTATCACCCTCTTAAGAGATTTCCAAAATGGTTTAAATTATGAATATCTGTAATATTTCACTGTGAAGGTTGCACTAAAGCACGCTCTGGATGAGAAAAGGGTAGCCAGGCCGGGTACCCCCAAGCGATGGGTTGTTCTATGATGCTGAGAAGCCAAGGGCTGGGGTTATTCACCAAAAAAAGAAAGAGTAAAGGGAACATAGACACCAAAGAATCTTTCTGCTCCAGATGCTGGAATAGCTGGTTCATGGTTGACAAAGTTGATAGTATCTACAAATGGGGATTTTAAAGGAAAGTACAAACGGCACTGTCATTTGATGCACAACTTCTCTTTTTATTGAATACCTCACCAGGCTTCCATCAAGTAAGAGGAAGGTTTAATGCTTGTTCCACTATATGAAAGGCATTTATCACAGTGCACATAGTCTGTGTTTCTTGACATCATCCTACCCAGAGGGCTAAATAATAAACCTTTCCAGTCCTATTTGCTTTTATATTGGTACTAAGCTACTCCAATTCCTAGAGGCTTGTAACAAGGTCTTTGGGGTTGGAAGTCTCCTTCTACCTTCTGAGCAGTGCTCTTCCATTTTTAAAAAGGTCTCAATGTCTGGCTGGGTTAAAGCAACAACTACTTGTTCCTGGGTGGCTGACCTCTCCCGTAGTTTACAGTGAGATTCCTTACCCCAGGTAACATCTCTGGCAGAGTTTTTTCTTCTTTCTCATGTCTCTACTTCTGTTCTGGACTGGTCTGAAACAATGAATTCTTGGCCAATGTTGGGAATTGAGGAGAATAAGGAAGGTCATGGGATCAGTGCCCACCAGGGTTATTGGTGTTTGTTTCCCTAGGTTCACTTTTTACTCTCTCATGCAGATCTGTCTGGGGAGTTAACATCACACCATTTTCTTCTGACTCAGCTACCTCAACAAGGACAGCCTGGCTTGTTTTCCCTCCAATGCTGGTTCTCTTATCTTTACAGCAACTCTTTAAGGCTGTGCAAGGACACTCATGGGGGCTGCAATGCACACTGAGCTCTGCCCAAGCAATGCAAAGGATGCACCCAGAGGAGGAGCACGTCTCTGATGAGTGAGAATGTGTGTCTGTGCAGCCTTGCTGTTTGCTACTTGATAGGAAAAATGCATGCTTCTCCAGAAGATGCATTAGCATTAGAGGAAATGTCTACCCTTTCTTTAAATTTCCCTGGATTAAATCTGTGGGGCAATTTTACCAAGGCTATACTTTAAAGCTCTGTGTAGGAGGAACATGCATACATCATCACACTTAACAGTATTCATTCATCACTCCCACTCTATACTTCTAATTTCTCTCCAAGACAGTAATGATTTCTCATATACTAAAATACTTACATTTTATACTATGCTTACTACAACTGCCTAAATGTATAATCGACTGCCAGTAGAAATAGCTTTAGGTAGATAAATTCGATGTTAACTCTGTATTTTTACAAATCTATGTATATATCATGGCTAAAGACTATAATATCAATCAATGGATATTTATAGTAGAAAATAACAATTAAGGTATTGAAGAATTGTGTTTTCAATCATCCTTCCATATTCTAAAGTCTTTGCTTTCATTTCAACTCCAGAGTAAGAGAAAGCAGCAACTCACATTTCCCAAGTGTACTACAATGTTACTGTTTTTCCATCATCTATGTCCCACTCTCAAAGGGAAAACAGATTTATTATTAAGTTATTTTGATGTTTAAGAAAGCAAACTCAGCTGTTGTCTAAAAAAGGCTGTAGCATCTTCCAACCTGAAGGAGCACGATCATAAGGAGAGGTTAGAAGCTCTCGTGGGCAGAGGGTAGAAAGCACAGCTTTCCAGTGAGGAAACCATTAAAATAGTCATTGGCTAAAATCTCCCAACACGTCTGTGCCTCCTTCAGCAAAGTATAACAAACACACCTTGACTTCTCTTAATTACATAGGACATTCAAAAGACAACAGACTTGAAATTAGGAAGACTGGGTTTCATGAACTGGGTTTAAAAAACCCACACTGGGAGAATGTCTCAGTTAAGTCACTGAACCTCCCTGGACTTGGTGTTTTCAAATGGGATCACCACACTGCTCGGAGCTGTTTTAGAAATTAAGTCAAAGTCACACATCGAGTGCCTAGTAATGTGCCCCAGCTTTTCAGAAAGTGTTGCATTTGGTGTCATCCCCCTTCCTGTAGGGACACAACTGCAACAGCTGCAAGCTCAGCGTCTCTTTGTGAATGCAAAGTCACCAATGGGTCTCAGTCTCAAGACAGAACAAACGCAGCTCTGGGAGTGGGAGGCTGGGTAGGGAGATATGGCTACCCTGCAAACTCCAACTTCTTTTCCTAAGTAATTTTCTTACCCTTCTGAAAGTCAGTTCCCCTTCTGCTATTTTCAGTTCATATTTTAGAGATCCTTTATGACACAGAGTATATATACCCTGTGTCTAAATATACATTCATTCTGAAAGAACCCATCAAGCAATCAGGATAAGCAATAAGGCAGCCACTTCTGTCTGCATGTGTATTTCAACATGGCCTGCACAGCCATTTTGTGCACTTGTGTTTACTAGTAATTTAAGCCAAGACACAGACCACTCATTTCGAGCTGGGGTGGGATGCTGGGGATGGAACTTAGGGCCTTGTGCCTGTTAGACAAGTGCTCTACCACTGACCTAAATCCCCAAACCTGTGTTTACTAGTAATTTATATACGCTATACAACCTATAGTCTTTAAGTTTAAATCATTTAGTTGTGAATGTAGCTAAGAACAGAAAGTCCATCAAAAAACAATATTGAGTAGCTCCATCAAAAAACAATATCTACTATTTCATTCCCATTGCACACCAGTGGAATGTGAACTATGGGCTGTCAATCATTTTAGAGATGGGCAAATGCAGGTGTGAATGTTGTTCAGGTATTAAGAGAGAAATATACACAATGAACAATTTAGAGAGGTTATGTTTCTTTATATCTGCAAATAAAAGGCACAGAATACATTATTTAGGAAACACATTAGGAAAATGTTTGGCAACTCATTTTACTAATAAAATGTTTGGAAACTTTGTAGACAAGAATTTAATATCCCAAGGCATGAAATTTGGTTGGAGTGATCCCATATTTGTAGCCTATCATCCTTCTTTCTTTTTTTTTTTTTTAATCATCCTTCTTTCTTTTTGTACCTTCTACTGATGCATAGCTTTTTTCTTTTCTCACTACTATTTTCATTCCAGAGTTGCCTCAATTACTCTGCTACACATATCTCAAACTCTACTAACTCCAGAAAAGAAACTGGGGCAATATCATACATTTTCATAAAGTTCTAGAGAAAATTCAGAGGAAAAGTGAACTTGCACACATTCAGGACTCAAATGTCATCTTCTCTGTGACGTTCTGTATCAGTGGTCCCAGGTGACCAGCCCTCCCCCCGCCCCAGTGTTTTGTACCCTGCTTCTGTCATAATCCCCATTCCAATGACAACATGCAGCTATGATTTGCTTGGCAATTTCACCAGAATGTGAGTCTGTCCAGAGAAGAAGTTGTTACTTTACCATAGAAGATATTGAACCCAAGTTAGATGAAATGGATTTAAAGGACATATTTTGCAGAAAGACACACATCCTGGACCTGGATTGACTTAACTACACTAGTTACTCAATGTAAATGGATGTCCTTTAGAAAGTGTTGTGAATCCTGTAACAATTTTAGTGATAAAAAATTAGGATTCCAATTATCACATTCTAGTCCAAAGGCCCTAGACCATGACTCTGAGACAAGGAACAGGGTGCCAAGATGCTGGGCATGGTTTCTTGAGGCTTTAAAACTGTTTTGGTTTTAGGGTTTTTTTAATTTGTATTTTGTTTTTGTTTTGCAATGCTGAGTATAAAATTCAGGGCCTAGTTCTTGCTAGGCAAGTGCTCTGCCACTGAGCTACACACCTAACCCTGGTTTAGTCTTGTTTTTAAGACAATACAGCCATGATTGAGTGACTGAACTTGAGTGACAACAATGAGAATCCAAGCAAGCATTCAAACTTTTCCCTATGGTAGTTATTTGGGATAGTATAAAAATTAGGCTGGTGAGCGTGGAGGTAAGATTAAGTCACTATGTTCACTGGATCCCATCAGAAATCAGATTGCTCTCCTTACCTTTGCATCACTTTACTTGTAAAATTAAATAGACATGACACTTTTTAACACTAAAATGAGTTACAAGAAAGATAACTAAATCTCATACCTCCAGGATAATCTTCCCTGCTTGGGTACAGTTAAAATACAAAGCCTGTAAGGTCACATTTGTTGCCATACCTGTCCCGTGTATGCAAACTCCAGAGCCTGCTTTAAACCAAGGCTGGTCACACCATGTAAATTCACCTCATCAGCTCCACTCTCCACCATACAAAGGCTGAACATTGCCTGAGGTTGGGGAAAAAAGAAAGATGGAATTACGGAACTTAAAAAGCAAGGGGGTAAGATAATATACAACAAAGACCAGGAAAGAGCTTTACAGATTAAAGATTGATTTCGATTTCTAACTGCTTCTACAAAGTTTCATTCACACAAGCCATTGCAAATCATTTTGAAACCTAAACAGTTACAGTAACAATGCACATGGTACCACACTCCTTACACTCAGAATCTCATTTGAGGCAACTGGTTTAGGCTCACTAAAGTCATTCTCTCCATCCTGGGCTCTCTGTGCTACCGAGTGCCATCTTGAACATTCTGGCTAACAGAACAGGACAAGCAGCACTTCATCTGATTTCTTTGCCTTTGTGATCCAACGATCCCACTTTTGGGTATATGTCATACTCTCTTATCCATAATTTTGCTTTCTGCTGTTACAGTGACCAGTATCAGCCACAACTGAAAAATATCAAATGGGAAATCACAGAAATAAAGAATTTGTAAGTTCTAAATTGTGTGTTATTCTAAGTAGCATGATAAAATCTCACCACTGTCCTACTCTGACCCGCCCAGCATGTGAATCATCGCTTTGCCCAGTATCCACACGATATATTCTAGCCTACCCATTCGGCCCTTGGTAGCCTTTTCAATTATCAAATCAAGCTAAATGGTATTACAAGTGCTTGTGTTCAAGTAATCCTTACTTAGTAGCCTAACCTTACTGCTATTTTGTCATTCACCTCACTTCATCCCATCACACAGACATTGTATCATATCAACACAACCAGGGTGAGTACAGTACAATAAGATACACCAAAAGAGCGATCACATTCACATTGTTTTTATTATGGCATACTTTTACAATTGTTCTCTTTTATTATTAGTTGTTAATCTATTGTAACAAATTTATAAACAAAACTTTACCACAGTTATGTACATATAAGAAAAAACACAGTATATAGGGTTTGGTACTACTATCCATGGTACTAGTCATATACTAGGGATCTTGGAACATATTCTTCACAGATAAGGGAGGAATCATTTATATACAAATGAAATGAAATGAAATCAGTATTCCAAAGACAGATCTGTACACTCACATTCACTGCAGCATTATTTATAATGGTCAAGATAAAGTGATTCAAATATTCATCAGATGGAGGATAAAGAAAGCAGAAAGAAAGTGGAGATAAAGTGCATACATATACATACATATGCATACAAGGGAAAATTACTCAACCTAGAAAAAAACGAAATCTTGTCATTTCTAAAATCATGGATGAACCCAGAGAAACTCATATTAAGTAAAATAAGCCAGACAAAAACAAATGCTGAATAATCACATTCATACTTGCAATAGTCAAACTCAGAGGGCAGAATGGTCTTTCCCAGGGATTTGAAGGAGAAAGAAATGGGGAGATGTCAAAGAGTTCAAAGAGTACAAAGAGTAGAAAATGTCAGCAAGATGAATGCGTTCTGGAGACCTGATGTACAGCAATGTGACTATAGCTAACAGTACTGCTTTGTATACTTAAAAAGAAAAAGAAAAAAAAATTACATGTGGTAGTGAATGTTAATTAGCTTATGATTATTTCATAATGTATATATATGACAAACTTAAGCTGTGCACTCGAAATATATATATAATTTTGTCAATTATATAACAACAAAGCTGAAAAGAACGAAGTTCAGATTTGAAATCATATACTCCCCAGTGTGGTGGGGCACAGCAAGGCCAAATTCATAACTAAACAGATCTGGGTTAAGATGCTGGAAAATGATTTCAGCCAAGCACTTAATTCTCTGAGTTAGCTTTCTTACCTAAAAAAGGGACTAAAATTATACCTACTTCATAAACTTATTTGAGGATTATACAGTACACATAAAATATTCAGTATAGTGTCTGACATATGACAGGTTTTTTTGCAATAACAATGAAATGAAATTAAGTATCTGTTTTACACTCCCTGGAAATCAGGTGTGGTGATAGATTCAAAAATGCTAACAGGAAACTGACTTAGAGTTAAGTGGATCCTGCTTAGGCATTTGTAAAAGGTGGTCTGAAATTCCAAAATGAAAAAGTAGAAGTTATAA